>CALYCA010000075.1:0-32590 GCA_944452715.1 Ophion slaviceki | reverse complement strand
TAAAAAAAATCTGGTAGTATTTTTATTTCCATATGCTGTATTTATGTTCTTGCCTATATGATAAATGGATTGAAACGTATCCTGCCTAGTTAAAGTTTTTACCTGCCTACGGTTTGAACCTACGTCTTCTAATTCTAGAGCTGAGCGCGCTACCTACCTAGCCATTCTAACACTTGTGTAAACTTGTTTGCTTCTTTGCCTGTTTATATCATTCTTGATTTTTATGCATATCGCCGTCATGGAATGTATCACTGAGAAACATGCATATCGCCATCATATTGTGCTCGTGGTATGTATCACTGACGAATATACATATCGCCGTCATATTGTGCTCGTCGAATGTATCACTTAGAAACATGCATATCACCGTCATAGGATGTATCACTGAGAAACACGCATATCGCCGTCATATTGCGCTCATGGGATGTATGACTGAGGAACATGCATATCGCCGTCATGTTGCGCCCATCGAATGTATGACTGACAAATGCCTATCACCAGTGTAAACCCAGTGAATTCATCAACACAAGGCATTGGATGACTTCCATATGACGTGAAATTTGCGGATATTAATTTCGGACACTTGAGCACAGCGATATGAGTTCGACGTGCTCCAAACGTCCGATGCATTTGTAAACGACATATTGAGATCAAAATGTTTTGTACATTCACGATACCAAACGAGTTCACGGCTTTGCATCACGGCGTGTAGTCAATGTGCTGTAAAATTTGCTTCATCAATTGTATGCACGGCGTGATCATCATGACTGTCTATCTGGGTATATGAATTAAGAAAATAAACCCGAGTAGAAATATTGTCAGGCTGGCCTGATATTTGATCTGCGCCTGATCAGCTTGTAGTACGAAGGCCTTACTTAAGTTTGCCTTAATTTGCTTGATCAAGCTGGGGTCAGGCGGTGGTCGAGCAACCGGACTTACGGCTTACTTCAATTCGCCTGACCCGGCTAGCTTCAGGCGATGTCAAGCAACTGGACTTACGGGTTACTTCAATTCGCCTGATCCAGCTAATTTCAAGCAATCATCATGTAACTGGACTTCTACAGTTTGGCGCTAAAAACGTGCCTAACCTCATCTTGTCAAATGATACACAGACACGAGAGAAGCACGAGACATATTATTAATCACTTTATACATTTTTACATATAACGTGTACGTTGTGAATAAGATGGACAAACACAATCGGAAGAAGATTGCGCAACGACTGTGTCTGCGTGAATAGCGGGCTCTAAATAAGGGACAAAACGAAGAAATAATACAGCAGCAGGTTAGTATAACAATTAATTTTTTCAAAGACTTACAATTCTTAAATCTATAAATATAAATTAAATTAAATCTGACTGTAAATTAACCATACGCCAAATTATATATGCGTTGGTTGAAATATTTATTATGATACATTTGACAGATCCGGAACAGATCCTCTCAGCGAGGAACAACTCGAAATTCCTGAGGATTGGCATGTGTTGGCGCTACCACTATGTAAGTAGATTTATATTTGTTTTGTGTATCGCTTTTATGTTTCTTTACTTGGTCCGTCTCCTTTGTCAAAGGAGAAGAAGAGACAGCGTAGGCCAACCAAATAATGGTAAGCTGACAGCGTAGTTCAATCTGGTAAATGTTTTGCCATCGGTGCTGATTAGCCCGGACAGCGCAGGCTAACCGAATAATAATAAGTTAACTGCGCAGTTCAGTCAAGTGAAAGTAATTCCATCGGTGCAAGTTAGCCCATAAGAAATGCACTTCGGATGGACATTACATTCACTGAACTGACTACGCTGTCAACTTACCATTATTTGGTTGGCCTTCGCTGTACGGCCCCGGACAGCGTAGGCTAACCGAACAATGACAAGTTGACTGCGTAGTTCAGTTAAGTGAAAGTAAGTCCATCGGTGCAAGTTAGCCCATTAGAAATGCACTTCGGATGGACATTACATTCACTGAACCGCACTACGCTGTCAACTTACCATTATTTGGTTAGTCTTCGCTACGGGCCCGGACAGTGTAGGCTAACCGAATAATGATAAGTTGACTGCATAGTTCAGTTAAGTGAAAGTATTTCCATCGGTGCAAGTTAGCCCATAAGAAATGCACTTCGGATGGACATTACATTCACTGAACTGCACTACGCTGTCAACTCACCATTATTTGGTTGGTCTTCGCTGTACAGGCTCTCCTGCTTCGATTCTAATTTTCGTTAAAAAATGACCGCTCGCAGCTTTTGCAACAATTTTTTTTCTTCTTTAAAGTAGATAATTGGATGGTGAGAAAAAGGAAAAAAAAATAGAGCTGAATTTTGTGCCACCCTAATAAAATAATGTGCATACCTTATGTAGATATATATGTAGACATTAAATTCTAAGTGGGATGAACATTTTCGTATTTTTCAGTGACTGTCATTTCAAAATATAGGGAACACGGAATAGAAGTTCTTTCGAAGCAAATTGGACAAGCTGTTGGAGCGGTATCAAGGCCTGATTAATTCAGCAAAAGACTGGGACAAGTTTCGAGCGTCGCATAAAAAAACGAACAGAACGCCCAATATAACGTTTCCTAGAAACGTCTGGTCATAAAAACGTTGAGCTCTGTTTACTTTATTCACGAAGTTTCTTAAGTTTTTGTTTGAAAAATATATTAGTTTATTTCGGGATGATAAGTGGAATATAATACAGTGATATATCTTAGTTTATTTCGAGTTTTTGTTCTATTACAAATACAAGAAAAATGATGTTTGTTTTCCATATAGATATATGTGAAAAATATATGCGATAAATTTTATATTAAGATTAAAAAATAAACGATCAGCGTTATTTATAAAGTGGTACCTTTTTCTCTTTTGTGTATGCGTTGTATTTTTTATTTCAGGAAAAAATCGGTCATCCTGAGCCGTGAAAAATCATATGATTTTTCATTTTGATCAAGCCGTGAAAAATTAAGCCCTTATCAGGCCTTAATTTTTTACGCTGATCAGGCCTTGATCTTTTACACTGACCAGGCCTTGATTTTTACCCTGATCAGGCCTTGATAGTTTACCCTGATCAGGCCTTGATTTTTTACCCTGATCAGACGGAAGTCAGGGATTGTGTTTCAAAAATGATCAGGGCTTGATAAAAAATTCTGATCAAGGCTGGAAAAAGAAGTCAGGATGCCTGATCAGGTGCTTATTGTAGCTGGAGCAAGATTTCTACTCGGGTAATACATCAGTCTCCGTCATTTGCAGTGATTCTGTAACGAAAAAAAGTGATCGATAAAAAGTGCGCCTGCCGCGTATATATTGTATAAGGTACCTGCGGGTAATAAGGGATATTTGAAATAAAATGACAAACATCCAATCTAATCGACATATTTTAATTAAAATCATTACTCAAGTTCAGTTTCCATAAAATATTAACGAAAAATGGTAATTTGTACCACAAACAAAAAGAAAATAAAACATTCTAAAAAACCTTGATAGTAGGCCTTATTTTACTAGGGTAGGATACTAAGACCTACGGCTTTACCATACTTAAATAATCAAACTATGCATAATATATTTGGCATTAGAGATCAATAATCCTTTGCAGCTTTGCATGTACTCAAAGTTTCTCTTTTGCTCGGACAGCTGACACCAGGCCATTTTATGACCATAACACTCGTTTTGGAGGAATTGGGATTGAGGCACTAAACATAACAATCAATTAATTAGTAATAAATATACGAACTACCTATTTACATTCGCAACATCTTAAAAGTAATGTAAAATGCATTTTAAAACAAACAAACTTTGTCACACGATGTAGGAGAATAATAAGGCCTATGGTTAAATTTAGTAGGCCGTAGGCGCAGGCCACACAGAAGAGACGTCGGGCGAGGACGGGGCGAAGACGGCTTTCATACTTTGTGTGAAAATCCAATGAAGACCGGCCCGTCTTCGCCCGACGTCTCTTCTGTGTGGCTTGCGCCTAAATAACCGTCGATCACGTATGTAAGAAAAATAAAATAAAAAATATTTGCACCACGATCCGTTATTCAAATATTTATGATCATCGTAGCTTGAAATGATAAAGACTGTGATTTTAGACAGATAAGTGTCATATTACAAAAAATACTTAGATTTTATTCGGACCGATTTTTATTATTGGTGCTGCGCGGCCGCGTCTTATGATGGATGATGCAACATTGGCGGCGCGGAGCGGGGTATCGCGCCTCCGCAAACTTGTAGCAACATATTCGTGCAATAGGCGTCTGTGAGTGTGGCCTTGAGCGTGAGCGGTTATTTTAAGGGGTTACCCCTACTTGCGATTTTGAAAAAATCGATTTTTTTTTATTGCATTTTTTTGAAGTATAAGTATCCGGGCCCATACTTCTGTATGGGCCCGGAATAGATGACTCTGTGTAAGTTTACAAAAAAAATATTTTCTTCGTGTAAACTGAAATTGAAACTTTAAACGTGTTTTTCTCAAAATGGCATTTCCGAAGTCGGTGACCAAGATTACTCGAACACTAATGAACCGATCTTCTTGAAAATTTGCAGGCTTATTTAATACATAAAAATGTAGTCTTTAATCGTACGATTTTTTTTTCGAAAAAAAATGGCCGTTTTATAGCCAAAAAACGGCCGTTTTTTTTCGTTAAAATCGAACCATTAACTTTGACTGTCCGCCATTTTGTGAAAAATGAATATTTTTTAAAATCCTGCGATTAAAGACTAGTTTATACTTATATTTGACTAAATCCATCCGCATTTTTTTTCAGATGATCCACTTCGCCGCAATGTTGGTCACCGCAAACCGTGTATATAAAAACATTATTTCATTGACGGCCATTTGCCACTAAACAATGTAATATTTTTCAATAAAAAAATTACTGAAAGTTCTTCAAGATGTGTTCTTTAAGATGATATATCGATCGATTAAAAAAGTTTTGTAGTTTTCTTTAAAAAAATTCATGAAAAAGGCCTTTTTTGCGCTACAAGTGGGGGTAACGCCTTAAATACGATTTTCATTAATTAGGCCTTATTAGCCGACAGACCTTAGTACCGGCAGGTACCTTATTTATTTGATTCAAACAGGTATAAAGAACGGGTTATTATAGAACGAAGCTGTTGCCGTTCGACTGTCTGCCTTTGTCGACTGTGCTTTTGCTCCAATTCCTAGTTTAAAAACACAAAAGAAACAACAAAAGTCGCTCTATCGTATAAACAAACGGAAGCTTCATGAACAGTATGTTGACGATAAAAGTTTTTTTTTCTCAACACTTCCTTTTTATGATATTTTTCGTTCATCGCCATAGAATTGAATGGGCCCTCCCTCTCGCGCTTTCTCTTTGAAGTTTTCATTGACTCGCTGTGTCGGCGAGCCGTTCCGACATTTTTAGTTTTATGCATCCTACGGAGAAACGGGCAGAGACGCGAAAAAAAACTGGGCAGAGCATCGATACCAAGCTTTGTGGAAAAACGGCTCTCGCAGTATCGAGCATAGAAAACTATGCTGCTGTCGAAGCTCGGTTCGTCGGGGCTCTTTTTTTCACGTTTTTTTCTCTTGCACCTAGCCCACGTGCCAGTCGCAAAAGAAGACAATGTTATCGGGACCTCGTAGCTGTTTCGCGTTCCCAGTTGCATACTCCGCCCCCTCGATGATAAAAGCAACGCAGAGCCATTGCGATCCGTGTGGGCACAGACGTTTCGCAATAAAACGAGTTTGTTCGGTTCATTCCTTGTTTTTGTTGTTGTTGATGCTTTTTTGCCCAGGTCAACTGTACGTTTCTTCCATGCTCTATTTCCATTGTTGGAGAATTTCGCGAATGTTGAAACGATTTCTTCTTAGACTCGGAGAAAAAAGGAAGAAGAAGAACATATCGACGGAACAATGGAATGACGATTTTTCGAACAGGTCGGTCTTATTGGGACATAAAAGACCTATGTTTGAATAAAGTCATCGAAACTGTAGATATCGTATCGACGAAATTTGAGAGATTTTGTAGGGAATTAATTTTACAGTGACTAGTCATTTGACGCAAAAAGAATTTCACAATATCGAAAGGCACGCTTCTCCTCCTCGCATGCTTCGCCCTAGTTGCCCTGAGCCTTGCGGTCGATTTCACGAGCTCAACAGCACGCCCGGTAAATATCACATCCCGATAATAGCCCGATAATCAATACGCCACAAAACGATCAGGAATAAACGTGAAGGCAATCGTTGTAGCCGAAAGCACCACCGGCAGGGGTAACTGTTGCCCAGATTTGTAGGATGCGAGGATACCTTGCTGCTTGCAGAATGCGTCAACGCAAATTATTTTCTTTCTCTTTGTTCTCGACATCGTTTGTACTAATGAAAGAATTATTTTATTAGGATAGCCCGGAAAACACGTGTTTGAATATAAGATGCCAGATTAGGAACCGTGGTTACGCGAATCTCCGTAAAGACGAGTGCGATACCTGGTGTGGTTTACGCAGGGTAAATATTCTTTCTTCATCCCTCTCTCGTAGGGATTCCTTTATTTGAAGAATAAAAAAAAAAACAAAAACCAAAGCACCGCGTCTTTGTATCTTTTTAGGTTTGCCGAAACGGTAGATGCGTCGCCCAGCGAGCTTTTCCCGAGCCCGCGAATTTCGACAACTTTGTCGCTTGTCCCTCCGTGACGCACTAGAGAGATGGCCCTTTCGAGGCCCCGTTCTCTCTCTCTCTCTCTCTCTCTCTCTCTCTCTCTCTCTCTCTCTCTCTCTCTCGCCTTAGACGCCATCATTTCCCGTCCAAATGGAAGCCAGCGTACATTCGCCCGCTACTAAAAAACAATCCGCCGCAATTTCCCGCTAACTGTCGTCCAATTCAAATCAAAAATTTTCGAGAAGATTGTCCATAATCAAATTGTCAAATTTCTCTCTGCAAACAAGATTCTTGATTCACGCCAATCGGCTTACAGGACTGGCTTTAGCACGCAGACGGCCTTACTACGAGTGAACCACGATATTGGACGCGCAGTGGACGACAGAAAGCTTACTCTCTTAGTCTTATTTGATTTTTCTAAAGCCTTTGACACAGTTGATCACCATAAACTTCTAACCAAGCTTCGAAACGTAGGATTTTCTGATAGTGCATTGACGTGGTGCCACTCACATCTGACCGGGAGAACCCAAGCAGTAATGGACAATAAGGGAAGTCACTCCGACTGGTTAAGCACAACTTGCGGAGTTCCCCAAGGGTCAGTCCTCGGACCTCTTCTTTTTTCGCTATTTATTAATGATATTGGAGCAAACTTGCGGTACTCGAAGTATATGATTTTCGCGGATGACACCCAAATATATCTGAGTTGCTCACAGTCCGAACTGGAATCTTTCATAGCACTGTTATCCCAAGATGTGAACACCATAACTATGTATGCTAAAAACAACGGGCTACAATTAAACCTTTCTAAGTCAAAAGTTCTCATCTTGGGCAGCAATGCATTTGTGAGCCAGATCGATATCGCATCGTTGCCACCCATAACAGCAAACGGAATCGTTCTCCCTTATGTACGCGAAGCTCGTAACTTAGGAGTAATAATGTCATCTAATCTATCATGGAACAAACACATTCTTTCTTTATCGCGCAGGGGTAATTATACTTTATATAAATTAAAATATCACCGTAATGCTCTATCTCGTGAACTCAGAACCACTCTCGTAACGTCCCTGGTCTTTCCCTTGGTTGATTATTGCTGCTTGGTCTACAACGATCTCACGGGTGATCAAAACTTGAAACTTCAGAAATTGATCAATAGCTGCATTCGGTTTATCTTTGATCTGAGACGCGATGAGCATATCACACCCTACCGGCGACAATTAAATTGGCTGACAGTCAGATGTAGACGACTTTACTTCCTTGGGATCAGCATTTTCAAAACTCTCCACAATAATTCTCTAACCTATTTATCCGAAATTTTCATTCCACTACCCCAAACTGTTCGGCCCGAACGCTATCCTTCCAATCGTACATTCTATATACCGAACCACAGAACAACGACGTATCGTAATTCTTTTCATTTAGCATCTGCGTATTTTTGGCACTCCTTACCAAATGAAATTACTTGCCTACCTACTCTGGCTATATTCAAGGCACGGCTATTTTCATTCCTTTTCGAGCGAGACACTGCAAGTTGTTAACCGCGACTCTTGCACTATGGAACATTAGCGTCTAAAGCGTGTATTCCACTCTGTAAACCACTATGCTACTCACATTATCTCTAGTATAGGTTATTTTGATCTTCAATCAATAGTTATTTTTATCGTTATTTTATTCTATGTATATCATTTATTTTTATTTTTTACTATCATTTTCATTACCACAGTACTACTTGTTATTACGATTATTATTATTTTATTTATTTTTATTTATTATTTTTTTATTTTTTTTACTGTTCGAATGCGTTTT
The DNA here is from genome assembly GCA_944452715.1 of Ophion slaviceki. Taxonomy (NCBI): domain Eukaryota; kingdom Metazoa; phylum Arthropoda; class Insecta; order Hymenoptera; family Ichneumonidae; genus Ophion; species Ophion slaviceki. Next base: position 24,185 of record CALYCA010000075.1, on the reverse strand, counting down.
CGACAGTTATGTTAAATCTTAGTTATTATCCACGAAATCATGTACACAATATTCATAATTCTCTGTTACATGTTACTCCGAGCGTCGGGTATGTCGGTGACCCTGACGATCAGATAATTACGCTAATGTACCTACCAACGATCATGGTGGAACGATTGAACTTTTATTAATCAGACGTCAGGTTGAAAAGAAGTTTCATTCATTTGAAAGAATTCAACTCTCGATAAAAATCGGGTATTTTTTTTTGTTTTGAGATATTTATCGACAAATATACATTGAAATAGTACGAGTCTATTATATTGCCGATATTATGGAAATGGCCATATATTATTTGCCCTTGGAATATATGTTGTAATTTTTTCCCCTATTTGTACGATTTTTACTTATGCGAGTCCATGTCTAAAAAATGACGAGTCGATATTCGTTATTGTTTAGTCATTTGTATATTCCATATATTTCATTATTTACTTCAAGTGCTTGAGTAAAATGTGCAAAAAAATTGCCTACCGATCAACGTACGCCCAATATTATCATTATTATAAATCATCTACGCGTTCATTTTGGTTTTTTCTTTTTTCGATATTAGATCGATTGACGGCATATTTTTGTTGAGGCACGATGAATTTTTGGCTCGGTGTGTGGAATAATTGTGACTAGATGATTGTTGCTTAGCGTTCCATCATGGAAATTTCATGCCAGTTGGAATCGTTCTTCGGACGTGACGTCTGATAGCCACGAGTAAGCATTCTCGAGCTCGCGCCGGATCGCCTCAGGAAAGCGATGCAAAGAAATGTACCAATGTATATTTGAAAATCGAGTGGACGTGTAGCCCAGGAGTCACGAGAGACGACGATGCCGACGATGGGAAACCCTAACGGGATCTCGTGTCGCAGAGCTTAATGGTCAGTTACAGTGTAGGATCCAAGTCCCGACGGAATGGGGATATATGACACAGGAGAGCACCAGTAGCAAACCGGGACACGCCGAGTAATTGATATTGGCTACCAATACCAAGCCTCCAATTTTGACCATAGGTCGCAAGGGTGGAAAGGGGTGATTGCGCTCCTCTCTATTTGTGGAAATGCAACGAGAGCTTGCAAAGCCTCGTTCGATCGACGGCGGGAAGTTTGCACGACCGATATCCCATTTCCCTGCCCATCTTCGTGCACAGTAAGGGCCATCATTTTCTTTTTCGTACATTGACAGAAATATTCGATTCGTATCAACTAGATGCGTCTATTTGATTTTTTAAAATTTGAATTACCCACATTTTTCGTGCAATCATTTTTTTCCTATTGCATTCCATTATTGGAAATACTTATTTAAAATATATTTATTTATTCAATTCAAGACCATTTGAGATCGTCTAATAACTAAATATTATATTTATTCCTAATAGATCTGTTATTCGGTTTCATCCCTTCAAAAACAATTTTCAACTAAATTGTGTATCTACAATATACACTGGATGTATCTATATGATTGAACAAAAATAAATTAAATAGAATTTTCCTAACGTTTTTCTATTTGATTAAAGTTTATATTAAATTGAAATAAATTAAATAAATTTTAATTAATTAATCTGTATTCATTGCAACACACACACAAACACACACCCACACACACACACACACACACACACACACACACACACAAACACACACATACATCGACGGGGCAGAGAGGGGGAAAGAGAGAGAGGAATTTTATAATTAACCTTATGTTAGGTTATGTTTGAAAAATGTATATCACAATATTCAATAAAACTCTTTAATTATCTCAATGATATTAATCAATTGATATGGTCTATGGAATAAAATAAATAATTATGACAATTGATTGATTCCGTCTCGATTGACTGGAGAGCCGTACGCAAAACCGGAGGATTCTTTCGGCCCAGCGATTACCCCCTGATTTCTGTTTGCTTGTTCAGCTGACGCGATTCGTTTACCGTTGGCTGATTTTTTGGAAAATCTTTCGGTATCAAGCTCCCAGCCTCTTTCACGATACTTACGTTCGTAGGGGTGAAAAAAAACCTTTACCACCACAAAAGTAAAAATTTCATTTCCCATCTAGAGCTTGGTTACAGAAACAATGAGAAAAAATCGATTATTTATAATAAAGTGAAAAAAAATAAGAATATGAATATGAAAAAAACCACCGGTACAAAAGAAATAAGCACTCGAAAAAAGTAATTCGTCAAAAATGCCCGGGCAATTTGGAACATTTCAGGCCACTTCCGTATTGTCTCTATCTCTGCAATTATCTTCATGATTTTTTTGCCCTTCGCATAAACAAAGCTTCTCGTACGAGGGCTCGGGGAGACAGAGAAATGTCCTCAATTTTTTTATTTGTCGCTTCGATGAACTTTCTCGATGTCTGCGAGCCTTGCCTCCTATGGCGCACTTGCCGAGTCTTGCTTATCTACCGAGCATTGAATTTAATACTCGAGGCTTTTGAGCGGGACGGTCAGGACAATGGACGCATTGTAAAAACTCGACGGAGATGTCTTTATACACGAGACAGTTACTAATTATTGCGATGCTCGAGGTAAGCAGGACGCCCGTATCATTTTCGCGATACCGGTAAAGGCTTGGCCAAAAATGGAGGGTGCGACGACGCGTGGCGGCTTATCGCAACCGGAGTAGCTGAAATATTCGCTAAAATGATTTTTTGCGGCCGCTAAAGCAAAATAGAAATGGACTCACAGTCAGAATTTATTATTCCCCTTGATGCTTCAAAAATATAATGCTGATCTAATTTTATTCTTGTATTGGAACAACATTTTTCGTATATTAATAAATATAAATAAAACAAAGAAAGAGAAACAATTTCATGATATTTACGAATTACGTTGTAGGAGAGACCGGGGCAAAATGGTATAGCGGGGCAAAACGGTACCGGGGCAAAACGGCACTGGGGCATAATGGAATCGGGGCATAATGGGATAGCAAAAAATGAAGTTTCTTGGTGCTTGATTTGGGGCAAAATGGGATAGGGGCGAAATGGGACAGAGAGGAGTGGAATATCAAATTGGGGCAAAATGGAATCGGGGCAAAATGGGACACACAAAAATGAAGTGTCGCAGCCCGCTGAATTTGGGGCAAAATGGGATGACAGGAAAATTCATGCTTCGGCTCTATGAAAGAAAAGGTACAAGTGGCATTCTTACGAATTCTCCGTACTACAGAGAACTTCGTGAGAAAAATCCAGCGGCGTCGATAACAACCGACGATGACGCATCATGCCTTTTCTGCCGGGGCTTATATTCGAAATCCAAGGAATCCTGGATTCGTTGTAGTTCATGCGAGAAATGGGCCCACTATTCATGTGCCCATGCTGACGATAACTTATTCGAGTACGTTTGCGACAATTGTGCCGATAAAAATTAGCTTAGTTAAACAAGCAATAAAAATTAAACATTGCCACCGTTAAATTATAGTATCGTAAGTAGAGTGTGACCCAAATATCGTGTAACATTCCATAAAACCTGTTTTCACTCATTTATTACCCCTCGTTTTTTACCCCTGCATTTCTTTCGTTTCTGCATCGAATTATTCCACTGTCCCATTTTGCCCCGATCCCGTTTTGCCCCAACCACCTCTTTCTGAGGAGCCTGATTTTCTCCGGCCCATTTTGCCCTAGTCTCGTTTTGCCCCAATTACGTATTTTCCTGCAGTGTTGATTTTCACTATTCCATTTTGCCCCGGTCTCCCCTATACTTGTGAATAAATAAAAAACACTAATGACTTTTGGGGTGACGTTGATCGTTTTTAAATGGCCTTGATGATAAAAATTGTTCCGGGTGGTTCGAGCCAGCGCCGCCAGAGAGCTCGAGGAGAAAGGGCCCAGAGGGCGTGCTTGTGTGATCAAAGCAGAAGGAGGCTCGGCTTGATTACAGGTCTCCGCGTTTGTTACACACTAGGATCGACTAACGGTGATCGCGTAAAGCCCTCTTGTCAACGCCAATGTTGTGTAGAGCCTCCCGTCGCGCGCTCGCTATTCCGCGCCGATAAGACGCGCTCCGGCTTCGAGGTGCTCCTGTCTCACGCGCCTGATTCACGGCGCTTTTCCTATTCATTTCTTATTTTGTACTATAATTTTTGGCGATAAGACTATGATAGAAAATTGTATTATCTATATATACAGGGTGAGGCACATAAAGTGTTACAGAGCAACAGCACTCAAACTATTGATCATATCCAAAAATGTTTCAGACAAACGTTTCAGTGTTCGAGAAGGCCGTCATACTGGACCACCCAATTTCTTTATCGATGGAGGCGCTAAAGCTGCATCAAGGTCAACTCCATTTTAAAAATGGAACCATGTATTTTTTTCGATGGTATTATTACCGATTTTAAGAGGAATTCAGCGACCTACAACACAAGGTCATTTTAGTCACGCAAAGTATGAAAATAGTCGAAAAATCGAAAAATATCGGAAAAATCGATTTCAATGGATCCACTAGCCTTGGTTTGGGTCTACCTACAAAAGATGCTCGAAGTGATGACCCACCACTTGTAAGCACTTGTTTGCTCGCTGTTTTCATTTCTTACGATACCAATGTTTCTTATCGGCAGCGAGTACGCATTTTCTGTTGACACATCAGTTAGTCACGCATTACCTTCTAATGTGAGTACATCGGATCGCGAAAATGAACGATTTTCAAGAATCTTTTGATATATTGATGGTGCTGGGGGAATGCCGCAAACATTACAGAAACGCCCAAGATTTGTATGCGGCTCGTTATCCAGATAGGCAACAAAAATCGCACATGGCTTTTAAGGGATTAGCTGACCGTTTCTGTCGCTTCGGTACAGTGAAACAAACACGAGTCAAACGTCGACCGATTGTTAATGGAAATAATGCGGCTGCTATCTTAACTTTTGCTGCACTAAATCCACATGCGAGCAGCAGGCAAATGGAAAGAGAGAGTGGAATTAGTCAGCTATCTCTATTAAGAATCTTACATCAACACAAGTTCCATCCGTATCGTATGTCATTACATCAGGATCTGTACGGTAAGGATTTCCTAAATTGCGTCAATTTCTGTAACTGGATTCGTAGAAAAATGCGTACAGATTTTATTGGGCAAATGAGAATACTCGATGGATGAGAACTGGACCATTTCAACATCCGTGGTCCGTTAATTGTTGGTGCGACATTGTCGGCGATCACGCCATTGGTCCATATTTTTTTTTAAGTTTGCTTGACTGGGTAAGTTTACGCAAACTTACTGCAAAACGTACTGCCTCAATTACTGGAAGACGTGCCCTTGCATGTCGCATGGACATGTGGATGCAACACGACGGTGCACCATCCCATTATGCTCTGTGTTCAAGACAAGTGATGAATGAGCTTTTTGGTGAAAAGTGGATACGACGAGGCGGCCGTATAGCTTGGCCACCTCGTTCGCCAGACCTAACATCACCAGATTACCTTTTATGGGGTTTTGTCAAAGAACGCGTAATCGCGGTAGCACCAACCACGCCTGACGACATGAAAGATAAAATAGGCCGAGCATGTACCGAAATTACACCACAAATATTGGCTGAAGTTAGGTCTTTTCATCAGCGAATTAACAAGTGCTTACAAGTCGAGGGTCATCACTTCGAGCATCTTCTGTAGGTAGACCCAAACCAAGGTTAGTGGATCCTTTGAAAGTGATTGTTCCGATATTTTTCGAGTTTTCGACTATTTTCATAGTTTACGTGACTAGAATGACCTTGTGTAGTAGGTCGCCGAATTCGTCTTAAAATCGGTAATGATGTCATCGAAAAAATAGATGGTTCCATTTTGAAAAGTGGAGTTGACCTTGACGTAGTTTCAGCGCCTCTACCAATAAAAAAAATAGGGTGGTCCAACATGGCGGTCTTCTGGAACACTGAAACTTTTGTCTGAAACATTTTTGTATATGATCAATAGTTCAAGTGCTATCGCTCTGTGACATTTTATGTGCCTCACCCTGTATATATACAGTGTGAGGCACTAACTGTTGCCACCTTGAATATCTCTGTATATATCGACGTCACAAAAAATGTTTGAAACAAAAGTTGTACCGTACGAAAGGGGTCATCAAATGCGACCATTGTTTTTATCTCAGTGGAAGCGCTGTCGCACAGTAAAGGTCACCTCCACTTTTCTTAAATGGGACGGTTCATTTTTTTCAACTATCTTGTAGAGCATCGAAAACTGCATAAAAACATTTAGGGGTCAAAGTCGTTCAAGGTCATTTAAGATCAAAAAGTGACATGAACTTTATTTTTATGTGAAATTTCCTTTATTCACAGTAGATGTTCAAAGTGATTGCCATTGGAATCAATGCAGTATTGCAATCTCCTCACCATGGATTGTGTAGAATTTCTTATCACTTCGGCACTTATCGAATCACAGGCTCGAAGAATTCTCTCACGCATATCATCCGGCGTAGTTGGACGTTCTTTATAAACAAGATCTTTCAAGTATCCCTACAAGAAAAAGTCCAGAGGCGTCAAGTCTGGCGAGCGAGCCGGCCACGATACAGCTTCTCCGAATCCAATACAACGATTTGGAAATCTCAGCACAAGTCACATTTCTAGCTATCAGCGAAAAATGTGCCGGGCACCCATCGTGTTGATACCACATTCTGTTTCTTGTTTCTAAAGGTATTTCTTCCAATAACGGACCTAATGTTTCTTGTTGGAATGTGGTGTACTTCCTACCATTAAGATTCCTTTCGATGAAATAAGGGCCTATGATTCTATCCCCAATAATCCCACACCATACATTAACCGACCACGGTCTTTGGTGTGCAACTTGCCGCAGCCAATGTGGATTTTCAGTTGACCACAAATGCATGTTATGCAAGTTAATATTTCCATGATTCGTAAATGTTGCCTCATCAGTAAATAAAATCCGATTAATAAATGAGTCATCTCTGTGAATCTGGCGTTGAGCCCATCGGCAGAATTCAGTGCGATTCATGAAATCCGTACCAGTTAATTCCTGGTGGAGACTGATGTGGTAAGGATGATATTTATGACGATGTAGAACACGTAGAATACTTCTTTGGCTTACGCCAGATTCCCTCGCAATTTGACGAGAAGTCGCACAAGGGTCTCGATGAACGGCGGCAAGAACACCAATTTCCGTTTCTTCATTAGTAAGTCGCTTTTGCTGGTTACTTTCCCGACGGATTAAGGATCCAGTTGTCCTCAGTTTAGTGTACGAAGTTTGAAATGTACGGCGTGTAGGATGAGAACGTTCAGAAAAACACTCAGCGTATAAGTCTCTAGCTCTCACTGGTTTTTTTTCTGACATTCTCCGTAAATTAGAAGCATATCAGTTTGCTCTTCAAAAGAATACATCATTTACATTCGCTTGATTCATTAATACTAGTCTCACCATTCTTACTATCGTTATCTTGGGTTTGTTTGGGCGAAATATTGTACAATGTTCCGCGTATATTGTAGGTTTGGTGCCGTTGTTTACATACAAGACACTGGCAAGACTTCGGCGATAAGTGCCGAAGTGATAAGAAATTCGTGATTCGGAGATTGCAATACTGCATTGCCTCCAATGTCAATCACTTTGAACATCTACTGTGAATAAAGGTAATTTCACATAAAAATAAAGTTCATGTCACTTTTTGATCTTAAATGACCTTGAACGACTTTGACCCCTAAATGTTTTTTATGCAGTTTTCGATGCTCTACAAGATAGTTGAAAAAAATGTACCGTCCCATTTAAAAAAGTGGAGGTGACCTTTACAGTGCGACAGCGCCTCCACTGAGATAAAAAATGGTCGCATTTGATGATCCCTTTTGTACGGTACAACTTTTGTTGCAAACCGTTTTTTGTGACGTCGATAATTACAGAGATATTCAAGGTGGCAACAGTTAGTGCCTCACCCTGTATAGCATTAGCACCCGAACTATTAATCGATAGCGCACTCGAACTATTGATCATATTGAAAAATGTTTCAGACAAAAGTTTCAGTGTTCGAGAAGGCCGTCATATTGGACCACCCTTTTTTTTATCGGTGGAGGCGTTGAAGCTACGTTAAGGGTTACGCCACTATTTAAAATGGAATGGTACCTTTTTTCTCAATCATCTTGTGGAGCACCTCAAGCCGCATAGAAAACATTAGGGGGTCAAAGTCGTTCAAGGTCATTCAAGGTCAGTGTCGATGATACAAATCTAAATATCTCGGAACACTACCAAATATTTGACAGTGATCAGAGATATTCTGTTTTGTATTTCATTTTAATAGGTGACCTTGAATCCAGCATGACGGCCTTCTCGAACACTGAGACTTTTGTCTGAAACATTTTTGGATATGATCAATAGTTTGAGTGCTATTGCTCTGTAACGCTTTATGTGCCTCACCCTGTATATATATAGCGATACGAGGGAATTTTCAACCCGCCTCATACTTGGATGGTTTACCGCATGCTAAGTAACATTGTGAAAAACAATCAGTTTCCCTATCATCTTCGTATACTGTTTGTCTCAAGGTCGAAAAAGTGTTAACGTCGCACAGTGGTCTCAAACCCTAAAAATCTGGCCAAAATATAAACGTATCGTTTGATTCTAGTAAAACTCGGTATACAGAGGTTTTTGAGGTCGCTCATCACGAATATGAAGTCAAACATTGAGAAAAAAAACAAACAAAATGCCGGACCACGTAGTGTGAAACTCTATTCTCGCAAAACTCGCAATATGAGTGTTTTCGAAAAAAATGCCGGATACAAAATGGTGGGCCACTTAGTGCAAAAGTGTATCTATATGGGGTTGAAAGGGCTGAACACTTCATGAAATAACAAGGAACATATGTCGGGGAGGTAGGGGAAAGATGTTAACGCTAAGGTCATGTCCAAATAAAACAATACATATATGAGTCAGTCAACTTTGATCACTTTTTAAACCAATCAACATTTATTAATCTATTAATTTTGGAAGCAAAAAAATCAATCTTTCTGATTTGTACCACACAATACATATTTTTCATTAAACTTTTACTTTTCTCATCTTATCCCGCATGCGGGGCAATTGAAGCAGCGCTGGGAGAATAATGGGATACGAATTACTGGCATCTTTCGCATATAATAGTGGTTTCATTCGCAATACCAGCAATTTGGTAAGCCAATTGTCTAAGTTGAGTAGGATTAGTCGGAATGATCTTTCTTCTATATAATTTTAATCATTCGTAAGTTATTTTCTTCCCCTGGTAGAAACACCTGGTAGAAGAGGAAACAAATGCTTTACTAGTTTCACTTCACCCTTTCTAACGTAAATAGTGGTACGTTGTAAAATATTACGGCTTTGCGATAGCTTGTATTCATCTTGCTCTATTAGACGATTAACGAATTAAGGCGTTACCCCCACTTGTAGCGCAAAAAAGGCCTTTTTCATGATTTTTTTAAAAGAAAACTACAAAACTTTTTTAATCGATCAATATACCATCTTAAAGAACACATCTTGAAGAACTTTCAGTAATTTTTTTATTGAAAAATATTACATTGTTTAGTGGCAAATGGCCGTCAATGAAATAATGTTTTTATATACACGGTTTGCGGTGACCAACATTGCAGCGGAGTGGATCATCTGAAAAAAAAAAATACGGATGGATTTAGTCAAATATAAGCATAAACTAGTCTTTAATCGAAGGATTTTAAAAAATATTCATTTTTCACAAAATGGCGGACCGTCAAAGTTAATGGTTCGATTTTAACGAAAAAAACGGCCGTTTTTTGGGTATAAAACGGCCATTTTTTTCGAAAAAAAAAATCGGACGATTAAAGACTACATTTTTATGTATTAAATAAGCCTGCAAAATTTCAAGAAGATCGGTTCATTAGTGTTCGAGTAATCTTGGTCACCGACTTCAGAAATGCCATTTTGAGAAAAACGCGTTTAAAGTTTCAATTTCAGTTTACACGAAGAAAATATTTTTTTTTGTAAACTTACATAGAGTCATCTATTCCGGGCATAAAAAAACTGCACTTCAAATTGCACTTCAAAAAATGCAATAAAAAAAATCGATTTTTTCAAAATCGCAAGTGGGGGTAACCCCTTAACAAAAAATCACGCAATAACCTTGAAACTTCCTGCCAAACCGTTCTTATTATATTAATCATTAGTATTTTCATTGTGTTTATCTACCTGTTTCTAATCAATATGAGCAACTCAAATGAACTAAAACGATGATAAACTTTACCAAAAATTGCATCGTTTTTTTTTTTATTACAAAAGGCCATCTCTGCCACGATGGCGCATAGTCTAACTCTCCCACGTAACTCTGAATCTCTGACATACGAATCTCTATCGAAAACAATCCAAGTCTGTAACTAGTTGCGATCATACGATCAAGTCAAAACCCATTCATTGTGCATTGTAAAAGGAACAGAAGAACTATTTCTGCGATTGTAAGAACAATTATACAACATATTGTGTTGAGGAACAATATTATTCTCGTTTAAACATTATAAAGTAACTATTCAACCTACGTGTACACCGACGATTGTATAACCCTCCAATAACATTGTTACCGCATCCACCAAGACGAGAACAAAAGGAATGCTTTCAACGATTAGATATCCAACGGTCGCTCTTCTCATTCTCCCATATCAAAGATGTGAATCCCATCCGTGGGTAAAGGGCTTGATTGCCTCGACCCGAGAGTGAAATCAACACCGCGTTACGTCTTTAACGGGTTACACGCAGTTAGAAATAAAAAAAAAAAAGATTTTTTTATTGCATTTTCGGAATGTACAAATATGTGAGTATATTCCCTGAAAATTTCAAATCGATCCAGCGAATATTCTCGGAAATACACACATATTTGTAAGGACGCTCGGAGCGCTACAAAGAACGACTGTTGAAACTCCAAACGCGTTTTTCTCAAAACGATGTTTTCAATGTCGGCGAGCACGATATCTCAAAAACCGATCGGTCTGCAATTTTAACACAACCTTGTCAGATATATTCTTCAGGTATTGATCAAAGGAATAAGATTTCCGATAATTATTTCTATTTTTTTCAACGATTTAACGAAAAAAATTTGGTCGAAAATCGAAATTGTTTCTTTCGGAGCCAGCATTTTGTCAAAAATTAAAATTTCGACTATTCCTTCGATCAGTACCTGGATTCATCTATCCCCTAAAATAATCTTTTGGGTTTTTCATTTTAGATAATCCAAACCGGAGATACTTTGCTCACCGCCGGACACTTTTTTCGGGGACCTCCAGGAGACTTCCTACAGGAGCAATGTTAATGAATATTTTTGAAAATAAAAAATGCCAATCTAAAGCTAAAAGATGCCACTACACTGCCTAATACTTTTCGTTTTGTCCAAATGAAATCCTTTTCCAGAAAACAAACGTGAAAAAACGACTTTTTTGGCGTTGCAACTGCGTATAACGCCTTAAATCCGATAAGTTCACGGGGACGTAACACGATCACATTTTCTCGAAAAATCTTCCCGAAACCTTTTGAAGTATTTATTACACGATTCCTGTGCTTCTTGAAACATTTACCCAGTAGGTGGCAACAAAAAGTCTATGAGTTTGTGACCATGAATGCGAAGTTTATGCACAGTGGTTAGCATATAATACCACGGATAGAGGTCAACAAATTTCCGTGGCAGGATCCTCTGTGTATTTTTGGAATTTCTGCCCATCGATTTCAAAACCGCAAGAAATTACATATAAAATCACGTGAAAGAGCTTGATCAATTTTTTATCAACATCCGTCATTGATGCGGAAATTTCCACGTTTTCAAATAAGAGATCGAGCTGTATTTCCGTCGTTTGAATTTCCATCTTTTTTTTTCTCATCATTAACATTTCCTTTGTCGTCTTTGTGCCTTTGCCACTTTTGTATTTCCAATTTGTAAGATTAATGCAAGCAGCATTCGAAAAAACGGATTCAGGCATGCAGCGATGATATTCCGAATTCTAAGTGATCGTCATTGGCTGGCTTTTGCAATATTTTGTCAATATCATTGAAGTCTTTGGACGAAGCAAGGCAATTTACCAGTGTAAATTCAACCTTGTAATTGACATCCCGAGTAGAACATTGTCAAGCTGGCCTGACATTTGATCGGGGCCTGATCACGCTGTGGAACGGAGGCCTTACTTACGGTGTGGCAACGGGATGAACAGTTACCTCGGTTTGCGTGACTCGGTTACTTTCAGGCAATAGTCAATCAAACGGATTTGCGGCTTGAATGAATTCGCCTGATCCGGCTAGCTTCACGTAATCATCAAGTAACTGGACCTATATACAGGGAGCTTGGCGATTTTAACACGCCTAATCTCTTGTCAAACACCTGACGATCTATATTAGCGTGTCTTTGAACCGTCGAGACATATTGTCCACTATATGTATACATATTTTATTATTCTTAATATTTTATTTATCCCTAACTAGCTGTCGTACCCGGCTTCGCTTGGGTGCAGGTCCGTTTTTCGTCGACTTATCCGAGAGCCTCCTTGTATACAATGTTCACTGTTCTTTTCCTCAACCTGCAGCATTGTTGGCCGACAATACGACATCTCCCGAAGGACTTCTACGTCACCAGTAGTGGAGTCATTTACGTTTGGTTGAGAGAGACCGAAATCATGTAGGGACTTGTCCACCTACGACCTTACTGTTTTTGCTGTGTTTCAACATTTATCCTGTCGTCTGAGCGTTCTGTACGAATGCGATGCACAATATCCTCCGACATGCTCTCCCTGAGTGCGATCCATAGCGACAGTGGATCTGATGCGTGACAGAATACCAATATTATTGAGAGCAGATACCTAAGAGAGGAAACAGAGCAACCCAAGGTGACTTCGGTCAGGGTATCGGTCCAGTGAGAGTCGTCCTCCATTGAGCCCAACGCTTTGCACGCCAGCTGGAATGAACGATGCACGACGCAATTGACCGTTCGTAAGTGTTCAAACGACGTGGGTCCCTTGACGGCGTGAAGTAGCATTCGCAAGTAGTAGCACCTCGCGTTATTACGATGGATGGTGTCGACACGTCCGAGTGCACCAGACTTTTTCACTTCTGAATACTTTTCAACGGGGACGCCCTGCTTTCTTCGTTTAATGTTTTGTTGTCCGAAGTATAATAAGATGGCACGTCGTTATATGTCAAAGTATTGGAAAACGAATCTTCAGCACACAGCTTGAAGAACGCAGTCAAACTTGTGTCTCGCGGATTGTTGACTATATCGGCGGCGTTAAATTCTGTGAAGTAAACTCGTTGACCGTTGTCGAGATGGACGGGTAGCCTAGCCACAGTTGGCTCTCTGTTGTGAATGTCGAACGACTGAATGTCACTACGCACTTCCTTCGCACCTGCACTGTTGCGATTAAGTCCGGATTTTCTTTTCGGCATTTCGGATTTTTCTTTCGGCATTCGGACTTTCTTTTCGACAAGAGAAGAAGAGATGAAACTGTGATTCGGTTTTATTTATGCAAAAAACGCCTTAATTGAATCCACTAAATGTTTATGTTGAATTTTTTAATTTTAATTAAGTGAATTTACGTAGAGACAAACATTTTTCCATTTGTTCAAATTAATCGTCTGTCCTCATGCGACACGCACACACGAAGGGAACGGTGGCAGAGAGGGGGAGAGAGAGGAATTATATATATATATATGGGGTATTCGAAGGGTTTTCAAACGGCCTAAAAGCCTGACCTTCATCAATCTTTTTCAAAGTAGGTGATGTTTTTCTATCCATATATTTTGAGTACGTGACATTTTTTTCAGATTTTTATCGGCTCGCTAACTCGACTAACTCGAAAATGAGATTATTCACGTGATAAAATTTTAAATGGTCGTATCGTATTGATGATCTCGTCATACGAAAAAAATGTCATCTACAAAAAAAGTTGCGTTTTTCTATGAACTATTTTGGAAAAAAAATCAAAATGTTCCAAGTATTACAGCACTAAAAAAAAGAAAGATCTCTCATTTCTGGGCTGGGCGTGCGATCAGTTAATATAGTCGTTTTAAATTTAATGGGAAATTGTTTCTGTCGAATAACTCGGAGATTTGCGATTTTTAAGTAAAAATGGCAATCACTAAACTTGTAGGAAATCGAGTGCTTTACAACTTTGATCATTACAGTTTTTTCTCTACTATCAATATTTTTCGAATTAAACCTGAAAAAGCGACTTTATCATTATCTCGTTAATTTTTTACTTTAGGGCATAAACGAACATAAACAAATTTGTAGAAAATGAAATTCTCGACAATTTTGGTCTCTACCTTTTTTTTTCCCTGGAATCAATATTTAAGGTCGTACGCCAACGGTAAAAAAATCGAGAAGCGTGAAAAGATTATTTCGCGAACCATTGACTCTTTTCTTTTGCCGTTGGCGTACGGCCTTAAATATTGAGTATAAGGGAAAAAAGGTAGGAACAAAAATTTTCCAAAATTTAATTCTCTACAAGTTTGTTCATGTCAAAAAATTAAATGAGATCGTGCAATAGCCGCTTTTTCAGGTTTAATTCGAAAAAAATCGATGGCAGACAAAAAATTGTAATGACCAAAGTTGTAAAGCACTCGATTTCCTAGAGTCCTAGTTTAGTCATTACCATTTTTTACTTGAAAAATGTTAATCGCCGTGTTATTGAATAAAAACAATTTCCCATTAAATTTCAGACGATGATATTAAGTGACCGCAAGCCCAGCCCAGAATGAAACTTACACATGTTGTTTAACACTAATAAAAGAAAATTCAGTGTCAATTTCAGCAGGGTCAACCTAGTCATTAGGGTTAAAAAATAAAAAAATAAAAGAACTTCCTTCTTTTCAAATGTTGTAGTGCTTGGAAAATTTTGAATTTTTTTTCCGAAACAGTTCATAGAAAAACGCATCTTTCTTTGTAGAAGACATTTTTACTACGCCGAGAAGATCACTACTATACGATGATTTGAAATTTTATCACGTGTAAAATCTTATCTCCGAGTTAGCCGAATTAGCGAGCCGATAAAAATCTGGAAAAATGCCACGTACTCAAAATATATGATACAAAAACATCACCAACGTTGAAAAAGATTGAAGAAGGTCAGGCTTTTATGCCGTTCGAAAACACTTGGAATACCTCATATATATATACCTCATATATATATATATATATATATATATATATATATATTTATATATATAGGTTATGTTTGAAAAAGCTATAGCATGATATTCGATAAAACTCTCTAATAATCACAATGATATTAACTTATTGATGTCGTTTATGTGATGCAATAAATAATTATAGAAATTCATCTGATCTCTTATGCCAAATCTGCGACTAAGACGCTACAAAACTAGGTAGCATAGAGGCAGCGTGCGTAGCTATAAGTAGGAAGGTTGTAGGTTCGATTCCATGTGGAGGCGAAATATTTTTTCTTCGAAAAATATCATTTCAGAAGGCCAGGGGATGGCGAATTATGACACAAAATCATCGTGGTAGAACTCTAATTGAGTATTTTATTTTGGATTTATGAAACATTCTATTTCAAATTCTATATTCTAAAAAATATATTTGAAACAAATAGGATCGTAGTAGGTGAGATAAGGAAAAACCTATTTGATTTAAATAGACCCTATTTAAATGAAATATTTTTTTTGCAGCCGAATGAAGAATGTGAAGAGATGGTGGTTTCCGAAGCAACAGCGAACTTCTCGCTTCGAACTCCATGTCAGGCCTTCACTTTCCACCCTGATCAGGCCGAAGTCAGGCATTGCATTTAAAAACTGATCAGGGCTTGGAATAGTCCTGATGAAGGCCTGAAAAAGAAATCAGGATGCCTGATCTGAGCCTTTTTGTAGCCGAAACAAAATTCTTCCCGAAATCTATTGATTTTTCATTCATAACGGTTTGGAAAGGCACAAGATTTTTCTGCTGTGCTTTAATGCAGTTAACTTCTTTCTTAGTCGCTTCGGGAGTTTCATGTGAAAATTGAATTTTTATTGGTCGGTAAAACCTTGGAGACGAAGTACGTGGTTTTTCCAAATAAAAATATGTGAATATTTATCTGTGTTATCAGTTACTATTCGCAAGGTCACGAGGGACATAAAGAAAATACTGGCATCTGAACGATTGCCTTGGGATACTATTAATTTGGGATACCATTTTGTTTTAGGCCTGCGACTTTTTCCTGTAAAGTATAAGCAAATAAAACCTTTATGAAGTTGAAGCAATATTTATATACTATCAATCTACAAGCTATGAAAAATAACTAAACGTTGCTACCGAGTACAATTTTAGTTTAAACGCAAAATTGCGCAATTCCGTTTTCGAGGTGGGGTGCAGGTATTTTGGAATAGGAGTATTCTATAAGGAGTACAACTTTGCAGTGACCGTTTTTTCAAAAGTTTAAGGCTTTATTATAAAAAAGTGGCTACATATTTTTTAATCAAAGTACTGCCCGTCGCTAGCTACGACCTCGGCCCATGTTTCAGGTAGCATTCGAATCCCGCGTCGATAAAAGTCTTGGTCCTTGGAGGCAATCCAGGAATCGACCCAATTTTTGACTTCTTCGTAAGTACCGAAGTGCTGGTCAGCCAAATCGTGTGCCATTGACCGGAACAAGTGATAGTCGGAAGGGGCAATGTCTGGAGAGTACGGCGGGTGGGATAAAATCTCCCATTTCAGCGTTTCCAAGTACTTTTTCACGACATTTGCAACATGGGGTCGGGCATTGTCATGCTGCAGTATCACCTTGTCATGTCTTTCGTTGAATTGTGGCCGTTTCTCTTTGAATGCCTTACTCAAGCGCATTAACTGACGTCGGTAGACTTCCCCTGTGATGGTTTCGGATGGTTTGAGCAGCTCATAGTACACAACGCCCAGCTGGTCCCACCAGATACACAGCATCATTTTGGATCCGTGAATATTCGGTTTGGGCGTCGATGACGGAATATAACCAGGCAGTCCCCATGATTTTCGGCGTATAGAATCCTCCCCGTAAGCATCTACAAGCAAACGGTGGGCCTCAGCCGCAGATTTCTTGATGTTGAAGAAGTAAATCATAACCTCCCGCAAATGCTGAGAATTCGTTTCGTAGCTTGCCATGTTTGAGTGCCTATAACTTTATAATGCATACACGTATCCGTTAGCTTTTTTAAATTGTTTACATTGGCAGAGCCTCTAGTTTAAAATGCCACTTTTTTTATTGAGCTAGGACCACTACTTCGGCCGCAGTGGCTCTCTAAGTAAAACGGTCACTGCAAAGTTGTACTCCTAATAATATATATTCATCGTGTTTAACTCAGTTATGTGGGCTATCATCATTAGGCCATTGTTTTCGAAGAAAATGGAAGACTTATAATTATTTCTATAATCAGCTTTCATCGGTTTTTAATCAGTTTTAACAATTAAATAAATCGGTTATTTGCAAAAATCGCAGACATATGATTCACCTTCATAGCTGGCATATTCCCTGTGCACCTAAATCTCACACATAAAACACTGCACCCATTCTTTCCCCCTCCTGTCTTAACTATACTTCCCTTTACAGAAAATACACTCTGCATCAGCTGCAGGGGGTCGTCCACCAAATGAAGTTTCTAGTTCTCCTGACGTATTTGACTTACGACTGTTATAAGAGTTGGAAGATTCCAAACTTTTCTTCCAAACTGTCTTTTCATTGTTTTTTTTCCTATCTTGTCATATTTTGTTTTAGCCTTCTCCGTTTCTTTTGTAATTTTTGTCTGTTTGCCTTTTCCTTTATTTTTAGTGTTTTGTTTTGCCTGTCTTTTTAAGATTTCCCTCAAAGTCACAAGACGTTCCCTTTTATACATTAGTGAAATAGACCTACATTCAGTTACAAAACCGATGGTGATTTGGAATACTCCAAATTATCATCAGATCGGGTATCCCAAATTAGCAGCAAGACGTAGTCAGGCATAACCTCTATTTTTTTGTTTATAATTATACAATCTTTAAATCAGAGCAATATTCAATGTATATGATCTATTTTACAGTACACATAAAGCTAAACAACATAATCATATGAGAATTTAGCGATTTGAACTCATTAAACCCGTGCCTCGAAAGTTTTCAAAAACAGTCCTTCACAAGTGGAGCTCTGGTCGCCATCTTATAAAAATCATGGACGAACACGTGTTTTCCTCTAACATTGCATGCCCGCATTTGCACATCAATTCCATTTTACCAATACCATTTGCAGATATGCTTTTTTATAATATCTGGTGTGTCATGAATATTCTTCGCCCAGTATGTTCTAATAATGCTTGCAGTGCAACTGTAGCTTCAGTTTCCGTTACCGAACTTTCGGAATTTTCTCGATAACATTTTTTTTCGATTTTTAGACATGCTTATAAGGTGGGAACAACTTACAATTTTTTTCCCAAACTCACGTATTCCTATATATTTACTTTTTGACAATCTTTTTTTGATTAAGAGTGATAACGCTTCGTTGCTTGATAGCTTTTTCTTCTTGAATGCGTTGCATACTTTGAAGATAATTTGATGCTTTTGATGGACTACCCGCTGCAACATTCTTCACCACTGTCGCTGCATCTGATAGCCCAGAAACTCAGAGACTCATTTGTGTAGCGTGGGACAGACCTTCGACGCCACGTTCTGTTCGAGCAGTTTCTATCATTCTCCGTTTTGACCGGTCACCTCAATGTTTCTAACTTGACGGGGGACGCCCTGATAGACTTTTTTCTCGTTGTTTCCGTGCTTTCATATTTTATGGCAAAAGACACAGGAACGTTGGGCCAATCTTTGTATTTTACCGAAGAATTTACGTTCGGCCCTTTTAACCAGCCTCCACCTTCTCTTGAACACTGATAACTTGGCAATCACATCTTTTAGATTTTGAGTCAAAACGTATGGATTTCCCAAACAATCTGTCACCTTCGTTTTAATAATGTCATGAATCATGTTGATATTTTCATTTAAATGTGGTTTCACAAGTACGAAAATTTCCTTTCTCGCAAGATGAAGTTCAGAATTTAGATTTTGACTTTCTGTAAAATCAAGGAAAAGCAATTTAGTATTAACAATTGTTACAACAAGTTTTTTACAAAGCAATATTAAATATGTATTTAAACATAATACAATTATGTAATATCAATAATAATATGCAATACAATTAAATATTATTATATATTTCATATGTGTATACAGAGTGTCCTGTTATGAATGGATAACCCTGCAACTGTCGACAGGTCAGGTCATGTCCTACTATATGCTGGAATTTCAGTTTGGTAAAAGTCCCACGGTTTTCGAGATAAAAATCATCTGCTTTTGGTTTTTCGCATGCCGTTTCTACAAATGATAACCTTCTTTACCCATTTTTTTTTGAATACTCTTAATTGTTCGTTTTATCTAGAAAAGTATTTTTTTTACCTTGAGTGTTAAGGGAAGTTTATGAAAACAGATCTTATGCAGAATTTGCATACAAAGCAATTCGAACATCTGACTTTGATAGCCTGCGGTGTCAAAAATGTACTACCCATATCGCCAATTACTTCAAAAAGTTTCTCAGTTATTGTAGATTCGGTTAGATTCCGAACCCCCCCGCCGCTCTGATCGAGCTGAAATTTTGCACAGACCTCCCTTTTAATACTTTAAGACAAGCTCTGAACAGATTTTTGGCAACGCGCAGTAGTTTTTGGGTTTGGGTTTGTTTGTTTGGACAGCACGTAGAGCACGATAACATATATACGTGTAAACGGAGACGTAGCAGATATACATATGGTCGGCGCGGTTTAAAATAACTAACTTTATAATTCAAAATCTCAAAAACTTTTGCGTGTCGCCCAAAAATCCCTTAGGGGTTGTCTTAAAATATTAAAAGAAAGGTTTGTGCAAAATTTCAGGTCGAGTGGAGGGAAGGGGGGAGGTCGGAACTTTATCTGCCGATTCATATCATTTCTATAAATAGCATGCGAAAAGCTAAAAGTAGATGATTAAAAAAAATAACATAAAGCCCAAAATCTCGAAAATCGTGAGACTGTTACGAAACAAAAATTGCAGCATTTAGGAGGACATATTCTGACCTATTGACAGTTGTAGGATTATCCATTTATAACAGGATACCCTCTATATATATTATGTTTATATTCATATTGTTAATTACATCACATGTTATATAATGTTATATTGTGGAAAAGTGGCAAATGAGAAAACGAAACCGAGAGGAAATGAAAGGCAAGATGACAGTGGATTATAAGTTACAAATAAGGATACTTTGTAAGGGGAAACATATATGTAGGGGGGGATCTCTTGTGTAAACACCCTAAAAGGGTATACCTGGAGCAATAAATTACTACCACATAATGTAATATTGAACAAAATATAATATAATATAATTATAAAATATCAATTTATAATTTAATACATTGATTTAAAAATATAATGTTTACATGAATTAACTGTTTTGTATATTAAATATATATTTTCTCTTAAAAAACAACTTTTTTTTCCTTGAAAACTCCTGTTATCGATATGAGCTTATATAATCACGTGGTAATGTAGGTTGCTGTTGTGGTAAAAATCTGTATCGGCACGAAGGCTCCACGAAAGTTGTGGACACGAAAATGGCGGATCTGGCTTTCTATACAGAAGAGATATTTCCATATTGTCTGGTATAATTGCATAAAATCTAACCTAGAAACCGTAGAGGTAGCTAGGAGCAGCCAATTCTTTGATATGTTTTAGAAAAATGTTTAATCAACAGCCTAAAGTTTCTTTCGAGGCAAGATCTATCAAGATTTTTTACTTATCGCTTTTTTCAACGACTTTTTTTAAGCCAACAACCAAAATTACGTTGATAAGATCCACATTTGACTCATTGACATATCGTGTATATTCATTTTGAATAACAGATTACTATTGTACTCACTTTCAGGAGAAGAATCCATTTTAGAGAATTGCATAATGCTCACCTATAAACTTTTTACGCGCATTTGGGGGAAATTATTTTACGTGCTTCACGAGATTAGCTGTGATGCTGGTGAACGCTGGTAATAAATACTAGATGTACCACTCCAGCCATTCCGATGAATAATAGTTCCTATATAGAAACTTTTTTCTGACTTTTGGCCAGTTTTTTGGGCAATGAGCGTCGCACAGTGGTCCGAAATCCCGAAAAAGCGGACATAATTTCGAATTCGGGTGAGAGTCTGTACTCGGGGGTTTTTGGGATCACTAAGTACGAATCTGAAGCGAAAATTTCGAAAAACACAATGCTGGACTCAATATGGACGGCTACTCTTTGGAAAGTCGATTTCGTTTGCACGAAATTCATTTTGTGGGAGTTTCGAAGGCTGTGAAGGTATGGGAAGAAGAGGTTTAGGATAAAATAATTAATTCCTGTTATGATGATACTGAAAATTTATTTTCATATAATCTTACAATGTCTACTCCTACTACTACTACAACGTCTTACTCGCTATCTAATGCATGTGGTGCAAAATCATTGTCACCTTCAGATTCATCGCTCTCCGTATCAATCGAAGGAATCAAAAGTCTGCCAAAAACGTCTTCCATGGTTTCACCTCGGTCGCATATATGTGAAAAATCTCGCCGGATTTTTTAAATATATTTGTTACACGATTTCTGAGCTTCTTCGGACATTGGTCTGATAGGCAATATCAAGGAATCAATAATTTCAGGACCGTGTATCAGAATTTTGTGCACTGTTGTTGGCATGTAATACCACCCACATAGGTCAACAAATTTTCTTGTATTAATTTCTGTGTAGACGCGAAATGTTGGTATTTTGCTCCCCAACCCATAAGAAATCACCTACAATATCACATGACATCGCTTTATCGATTCCTCGTCAAATCCCGTTACAGAAGCAGATTTCAGAATTTTCGAAAAACCGCCGAGCTGTATTTCCGTCATTTGAAGTTCCGTAGCCTTGTTTTGGTTGATCAACAATAAGTCCTAATTCGTCACGAAAACCTTGTTGTGTATTTTTTTTCTTCTCTCAAGTCCTTCTTTATCCTCTTTGCGCGCTTGCCACTTTTTTATGTCTAATTTGTAAGATACATGCAAGCAACTTTCGAAAAACCGTATCCAAGCATGCAGCGACGATATTCCGAATTTAAAGTAATCTTCATTGATCTATCTTTGCAACGTCTTATCGATATCATTGAAATCTTTAGATGTAGCGCCACAAAATTAGCAACGCATACTTGACGATGTATTCATAATCGAATTACAAACTTTACCATCTATCATTGTCAACACAAGTTTGAAATGGAAGTTAAGTTTTCTTCCGTAAAGTATGGTTTCAAAGGGCATAAGGTTTTTTTCTTGCGCTTCGATACAATCAACTTCTGTCCTAGTTGCTTCGGCAGTTTCGTGCAAAAAAAAACTATTTTTATCGGGCGACAAAATCTTGGCGACGAAGGACGAGCATTTCTCCAAATAATAACCTGTGGATCGACTTTATCATAGATTTGCAAGAGGACAAGTGAAATAAAAAAAATGGTGGCATCCGATTCATTGTCATCTTCATCGCTAAATTTTTGTTTGTAAGTGCTTTGACCAGAAGTGCCATCGCATCCCCACTTGCATATTAATTCTAAACCAGCAAGTTTCTTTTCAGGAACACTTCTAATAACGTCCGATTGTGCCAATAACAATGGTTCAGCTGTATGATTTAACAATGCTTGGAGTCCAACTATGGCTGCACTTCCAGTTATAGAAATGTTGGACTTCCCTGGGTAACACTTTTTCTTAGCTTCTAATACAGTACTATAAGGTGGCCATCCTCTACAATTTATTATAGCGGATGTGGAACGTATTAATTGATATACGCTCTTCGTCACTTCACCTTCTACCTTCACTTCACTTCACCTTCTGGATGCTCCTGTTTTTTTGGAACATGTGCTTCAATAATTTCACTGAGCACGTTGATGTTCCCATTCAACACTGGTTTCACGAATTCGAAAATTTCCCTCCTCGTAAAAGAAATTTCTTTGGTATAATCCGGAGGATCTGAAAGAATTGAAAAATATGATTATTTAAACGAATTATTTTTACCAATTTCCTATAAACCAAAAAGCGCACACATCTTCCCACAAAAATAATAACTAAAGCGAAAAGAACAGCTATGTGCAGCCGGTTTTTTCGATATGTTTTGAAGAAATGTCTAAGAAACAACGTCCATTTTGATTCAGAGCCCCACCCAACCCCACTTTTAACTTATGGCTTTTATTAACACGAATTTTTAGAACGTGGCCAAGGAAAGCACCACCACCGTTATTAATGATTCACTATTTCATATATTGTTAATAATATTTTTGCACAGGACGTTTAAATTGGACTTACTTTCCAGAGAAGAATCCATTTTGTAAAATGTAAATCTGTTAACTTTCCACTGTTGTAGACGCGTCTAAACTTTCATGTTATTTCGCCGTGCGATGAGCAAATAATGCGGTCGGCACGACGCTCACGAACGGAATGACTTCCCAAGCCAGCTAGGGACGCTCCCCCTTTCTTAACGGTCATAACACATTGTAGGGGTACCACTACAACTGTTCTAAACATTAAAAGTCCCTAATTTTTTTTTGGTTTTTTGTCCGCTTTTTCGGGATTTCGGACCACTTTGCGTCGCGCAGTAGTAGCGGAAGAAAAAAAAACGACGTTGAACATGCTCTTTAATAGTTGTAACGAATATTCGAAGCTTCTCTCGAAAGCAAGCGGATGGGAGGTTTTTTTCCCTTGCGTGACGTTGGTGATTCAGGGTGGCGAGGAATATAGCCCGAAAAGCTTCAGAGCAAATATTTGACTTGCGCTTGCAGCAATTTATGTTTATCTAGCGGCAAACACTCTCGGGTGTAGTTAGTCGCGCATGTAAATGAGCGTCCAAGTTCCACGGGCAACATTGGCCTGCATAGGCGATCGTACAAGTACCGGGAGGATGCTCGGATAATCCGCTAATACGATAATTGATTTATCATGTATTATTGCTAACTTGTATAAAATGATATCGCCCGAGCCAGAGTACACATTACAATCGTTGATTAATGACACTGTGCATTAGGGTGGCATAAATTTTAGCTCTATTTTTTTCTTTTTCTCACCACGCAATATTCTTTAAAGAAAAAAAATTGTCGCGAACGCTGCTGGTGGTCAAACAATATTTAGAGGTTGCTCAAGTCTCCCAAAAGTTCAAATTTTCATTAAGAAATAGATTTTTTTTTTGTCCACC
>CALYCA010000074.1:0-25000 GCA_944452715.1 Ophion slaviceki | reverse complement strand
TTCTATGATACTGTTGATAATTTACGATTTTTCGTGAAAAAAATTTTTGGGTGAAAAAAATCGATTTTTTTTGTATGTATCGAAGTATACGTATTCGAGAATATGTGAAAAAATGTTCAAGTGAAAATATTGAATATTGACCAAGTTGCAGACGATTTAGTGAGAACAGGCAGCGCAACGATTCACGTGAACTATTGGAACTACAAATAAGTCTCCGTTGTTTGACAGAAGATGGCCCCACCAGGAGGTTATGGTTAAAATTGTCAGATGCAAAACGTCATATCGTAAGGTTGGACATCTGGCAAGACCATAACCTTGAAATATTAGCGATTTTGTCTCGAGGAATTGCCAATTTTAACAAAGTACCGTAGAAATTTTGATTATTTTCGGAGTTGTTTGTCATTATTTTTATTGCCATATTTTTCTATGAAATTGTTGATAATTTTCGATTTTTTGTGACGGGTGAAAAAATCGATTTTTTTTGTAGTTTATCGAAGTATACGTATTCGAGAATATGTGAAAAAATGTTCAAGTGAAAATATTGAATATTGACCAAGTTGCAGACGATTTAGTGAGAACAGGCAGCGCAACGATTCACGTGAACTATTGGAACTACAAATAAGTCTCCGTCGTTTGACAGAGATGGGCCCACCAGGAGGTTATGGTTAAAATTGTTAGATGTAAAACGTCATATCGTAAGGTTGGACATCTGGCAAGAGTTCGTCATTATTTTTATTACCATATTTTTCTATGACATTGTTGATAATTTTCGATTTTTTGTGACGGGTGAAAAAATCGATTTTTTTGTAGTTTATCGAAGTATATGTATTCGAGAATATGTGAAAAAATGTTCAAGTGAAAATATTGAATATTGACGAAGTTACAGACGATTTAGTGAGAACAGGCAGCGCAACGATTCACGTGAACTATTGGAACTACAAATAAGTCTCCGTCGTTTGACAAAAGATGGCCCCACCAGGAGGTTATGGTTAAAATTGTCAGATGTACAACGTCATATCGTAAGGTTGGACATCTGGCAAGACCATAACCTTGAAATATTAGCGATTTTGTCTCGAGGAATTGCCAATTTTAACAAAGTACCGTGGAAATTTTAATTATTTTCGGAGTTGTTTGTCATTATTTTTATTACCATATTTTTCTATGACATTGTTGATAATTTTCGATTTTTTGTGACGGGTGAAAAAATCGATTTTTTTGTAGTTTATCGAAGTATACGTATTCGAGAATATGTGAAAAAATGTTCAAGTGAAAATATTGAATATTGACCAAGTTGCAGACGATTTAGTGAGAACAGGCAGCGCAACGATTCACGTGAACTATTGGAACTACAAATAAGTCGCCGTTGTTTGACAGAAAATGGCCCCACCAGGAGGTTATGGTTAAAATTGTCGGATGTAAAACGTCATATCGTAAGGTTTGACATCTGGTAAGACCATAACTTTGAAATATTCGCGATTTTGTATCAGCATCACGTAATTTTTTTGTGTGAAAATGTCGAGTTTCGAGCCGAATAAGCGTCATTTGCGGGAACTTTATAACTCTTCTTTACTTCTTTAATTTAAAGAAATCTGCAGCTGAGGCGCATCGATTGCTTTTAGAAGCATATGGTGAGGCTGCTTTAAGGTAGTACGAGCGCGCGCTCTTGATTTCTATAGATTTGGTTCAAATTTTAACCAGACATTGTTCATATCTTTATGCATGTTTGAGTGAAATTTTAGAACAGTCGACTATTTAGACTAGGAGATAATGGGTTTTAAAATTGCAACTTTCAACACTGCAGGGTCTGCATTGAAATTTAGACAGAATAATTTACCGTAAAAAATATTTGTCCCCTATAATAAGCAGACATATGGCAACGTATAATAAGAAGGCATCTGACGTGAGTTTACCCGGCATATTTAAAATAATACTGCAACACAATTTTTTAATTAGAAGTAATTTTCAAGCGAACAAAGTTTTTAATTAGTTATGAATGAACGAACACTTTTATTCGTTAATGAAGATAACATAAACAATATAAACTATGAATATTTATAGAAGCAAATATTTTTTTATGATAAAAGATTTTCAACTTTTGGAACACGATAATTATTTCCTTTCTCGAAATATTGAATAATACTGTTCTGTGGTGTTGTCATATGTCTTCTTATTGTAGGGGACAAATACTTTTCACGAAGATCTATTCTGTCTTTACTGAACGTTTTTAGCAAAACTGAATAGTAAAGGCTATCCAAACTTTTTTCTTTCCCCAACTAGTTTGCTATCTAAACATAATTTTTTTTCCAAAATTGTTATCACAATCGAATGGTACGACGAATCATGTGACCTGACTTTCGGTCAATGCGGACCCTGCAGTGTTAAAAGTTGAAATTTTAAGGGGTTACCCCCACTTGCGATTTTGAAAAAATCGATTTTTTTTATTGCTTTTTTTTGAAGTGCAATTTGAAGTGCAGTTTTTTTTATGCCCGGAATAGATGACTCTATGTAAGTTTACAAAATAAAATATTTTCTTCGTTTAAACTGAAATTGAAACTTTAAACGTGTTTTTCTCAAAATGGCATTTCTGAAGTCGGTGACCAAGATTACTCGAACACTAATGAACCGATCTTCTTGAAATTTTGCAGGCTTATTTAATACATAAAAATGTAGTCTTTAATCGTTCGATTTTTTTTTCGAAAAAAATGGCCGTTTTATAGCCAAAAAACGGCCGTTTTTTTCGTTAAAATCGAACCATTAACTTTGACTGTCCGCCATTTTGTGAAAAATGAATATTTTTTAAAATCCTTCGATTAAAGACTAGTTTATACTTATATTTGACTAAATCCATCCGCATTTTTTTTTCAGATGATCCACTTCGCCGCAATGTTGGTCACCGCAAACCGTGTATATAAAAACATTATTTCATTGACGGCCATTTGCCACTAAACAATGTAATATTTTTCAATAAAAAAATTACTGAAAGTTCTTCAAGATGTGTTCTTT
This sequence comes from Ophion slaviceki, assembly GCA_944452715.1. Classification (NCBI taxonomy): domain Eukaryota; kingdom Metazoa; phylum Arthropoda; class Insecta; order Hymenoptera; family Ichneumonidae; genus Ophion; species Ophion slaviceki. The sequence goes on along the minus strand of CALYCA010000074.1, from coordinate 21,997 downwards.
AAGATGGTATATTGATCGATTAAAAAAGTTTTGTAGTTTTCTTTAAAAAAATTCATGAAAAAGGCCTTTTTGCGCTACAAGTGGGGGTAACGCCTTAAAACCCATTATCTCCCAATCTAAATACTTGACTGTTCTGAAATTTCACTCAAACACACATAATGATATGAATAATGTGTGGTTAAAATTTCAACAAAATCTATAGAAATGAAGAAGGCCCGCTCGTACTACCTTAATGGCCCAATTGAACGAATACAGGAATTCGAGGATTAAAAATGGCATTGGAATAAAATAATATAAGAATAAATTCGTTCGGAAATTGATATTCGAATGTGAGGTGGCAACGAATTATTCGCGTGCCAAATTAAGTGGATTGGCGCACGCTCGCAACCAGCCACCAAGATGTTCCGGATCTTTTTGTTTTGTTCTTTGTCCGAGAAGATATCGCGAAGTATTTTACGCCGAAAGTCACGGCGGGAAGAAAACGCCAGGTTATTATCAATCGACAAAATTTGGATTTGCAATGGGAGGGGGGGTGATCGGCACTGTGTAAAACGAGATCGTTTTTCATCGAAATCATTTAGCAACGGTTTGTACCGCAGTGTGTGCGTTTCGTCTCGCAGGTACCGGAGCAAGGTGAGTCCACATACCCCAAAACGTGTGACGTGGCGTTTGGATCCACAGGATCACGAAAGCTTGCCCAATTTTTTCGTTCGAACTCAAACTTCAATTTTTTAATTGAAACGTGATATTTGTGTGCAATATTTCATTCTTGCAAAAAATGGTTATAAGAACTTTTTTATAAATTAAAGATACAAAAATCAGAGTCAGAACTTTTTTTTTAGCCCGTTAAGATCTACAAAGTTGTTGCGAACTCGTGAGTGACAAATTTCAGCCGTGTATCCGCAAAAGATTTAAAAAATATTACCCCAGTGAATAAAAAATGTTCAAGAAATGATTCGAAAATTAGAAGGTTCAGGCTACACATCTCTCGAATTATTTCACGAACAGTTTTCGCGTACATGCAAACTCATTGAAAATGATGACGTTGAAGTTTGCACCGTTGGAATGCATAGATTTTACTTGTTGATTTTTCATTTTTTCTTTTTATGCTTATTCAAAGTCTTTTTTTGCATTTTGAGGTTGTGAATATCTGATGACAATACGTGAAAAGGTTTGGGTCATTTTTACAGCCTGACGAAAAATTGAATAATTACAAACAATTGATTTGTGTTGCGGTCCAACGATGCAAACTTTACCGTCATTGACAACGCCCAAGAGAATTGCGAAGGTTTTCGTGATTTTTTTTCTATTTTGAACACTGGAAAAAGAAAATCTAGATGCCTCCTACACTAATCCAAATCACCCCCATGTATGTTCTACGATCTTTTTTATTTTCGGAGGGAAACAGCATTTAATTTTTCCTGTTGCATAAGTTTTTGTTTTTTTTTCTCTTTGGTGTATGTACTTTCCTTTTAGAAGTTTTCAAAAGCAATTGCGAATCATTCGGACTAGTACGAAGATTTTGTTTTTATCATCTGAACTTTAGTGATTAATCCTCTGAAGCTCATTTTGTTCAACTTTTCATCAAAATCTAACGCATCACAACGTTGGTGTTCGGTTGGTCATTTATTTATTGCTCAACAGTGCACTTCGTAACGATAAGCCGAGTAAAAAAATTGCGACCAAAGTACATACATAAAGGAGAAGAATAAAAAATGCTTCGTGTCTCGAAAAGTTAAAAAGATGGCAGAACATAGATGGGGGTGATTCGGATAGGTATTGATATGAGGCATCGTTTCCTTTGGACGTCACTTTTCTACAACGATCACCACAAAAACTGATGTTGGGTTTGTTTGAAATGGATTAGTTTCACCTTCGTCTACACCGAGAACAAAAATCATTGATCCAATATCATTGGTATTGTTGAATGAAATTTCGTTGATTCAATTGTAAAATTGTTGGTGTGAATAATCGAATTCATTAGTTCAAACAAAACGCTATTGACTTTAATAACATGACAAAAATTAAAAGTTTTTCATTAAAAAGATATATTGTTAGCCAAGAACAATATATTATTGAAACTATTTAAAAAATGATCGCGACCAAATTATATAGTTTTGAATGCATTTTCTGGAACGAAGAAAAAAAGTGTTTCAATTCATAACATGGATGTTGTTGATTCGAGTACCCAAGAAAAATTGAATTTCGCTCGTTTGATTCCGATAAAATTTCTATTAAGTAAATATGTTATTTTATTTTTTTCACCATATCCGATATTGATTTTCAAGGACATTATTCGTTAAAATATTAATATTTTATTTTGATTGAAAAATATTAAGCAAATGTCTGAATTGGTTGAAGTTATGCGAAAATGAAATTTGTTTCTTGCGCATTTGGTTGAAAAAATTCAATATGTTTCTAATGCTCACTTTTTATTTAAGATTTAAAACAAATTGAAAAAATTACGTCTCATGGCATATTCGTTTCGATGCAGTAACGAAATAATTCGTTCTATTGATTATATTTTTGTACGAAATAAAAAATGTTGTAGCAACCGCTTAATTATTCCATCCATACATCTACGGATTGTATATAGAATGATTTCAATAGAATATAATTTCATTCGAAGGATAATGTAGATATTCAGAGAACAGAAGAGATTTTCAAATAAAATAATATGTTATTTGATTCAACCACATTTTTCAATACTTTATAGTATTGTAACAATCTCATATATGGGTGGCACTCCGCGATCAAACATTTATTTGAATCAACCAATATACTTTTTTGATTCAATTGTTTTCTTTTTCTCAGTGTAAAATTGCTGAGTGAACAAAAAAGTCTTCAAGTGTGCAACTGTGATATCGATGAGTGAAGATAGGCGGAATCGTCTCGGGCACGGCAACATGACGAAAATGATCACGTTCTTTATGATTGGCTTCTTGATCCTGGGACCGAGAGAATGTTGGGGCCTCGGTGATTCCAACAATAGGAAATGGTGGGAAACTGCGCTGTTCTACGAAGTATCGTGGCAGTTCGAGGGATCCTACTCCTTCCGCAACTTCAGTGGTTCGTAAAATTGGCACTCAATCATACATTTTAATCGTTGGGGAAAAGGAGAAAAAAAGGTTTTGAAAGTAAAACTAGTGTAGTTGCCGACACATCGGTATTTTCTTACAAGGAACATCACTTATGTATCCACCTTTGATTTTCTTGGAACTCATATATGTGATGCAGCATTGAAAACTATCATGCACGTATTTTTTACGGGGCAAAAGCGATCCACGTCACCGCTCAATTTAATTTTCTTTCAATACTTCTATAGTGGTTTTTTCAACCCTTTACATTAGAAGAATTTTGGCTTTTGTTTCATTCGGATCGTTGAACTACTCGCGGGTGAATCTGCGAAATCATCCCTTGACATACCTTTTTTTGAAGGGTAGTTGGGAAACTACCGTTGGTGGTGGTACCGTTACCTTAAGGAGGGATCCTTAAGGTAACGGTACCAATGCTCGGACGGGTCCCACTGTTCTGACAGTAGTTCGAATATTTCACTATATTAGTAATATAATCTACAGGTAACGAAAAGTAATACTTGCATCCTATTCAGCCTTCAATTATTAATTAATTACTTAAAAACTCTACGCTAATAACAAATTTTAATAGTAAAACTGACGCGTCATATTACGGAGAGGTACCCGAGTAAACGGCGAGAAAAACAGGTAAACTTTGGGCATTTTTATTTCAAAAACTAATGTTTCGATTGGATCCGGATTTTTTTTTTTAATGAAAAATATGTACATTGGGGTATGTTTGAGAATTTGGGAACGAAACAAATTCTTTGACTCAAATACGATCCTATAGTTGAATCGTATAAACTTTTTCAACAGTTCACCCCTTTATTGTAACTTCCACAGCTTCGACTTTTTTAGAGAGTCTCTCTCGTTTCAGACTTAACCGTCGCCATCGACTCATTGAAAAAGCTGGGTGTGGATGCACTCTGTCTTCGCACTATTTTTCCTTGGGCAAACCACGTTGACTCGATTACTAATTACACGGATGTGAATAAAGATCTCGGTACTATGGCTGACATTAAGAAACTCATCGCCGATGCACACCTAAAAGGTAATTAATGATAGCCTATAAAAAAAAACTGTCAAGTCAATCCGAACTATTGTCGTAGACATTTTTTCTTTGTTTAATATTATTGTATGGTCACAGGCATCAAAGTTATTTTGGACGTCGTGCCATTTTACACGAGTGACCAACACCTATGGTTCCGCCAATGGGAGGAAGGAATCAAGCCATATCTCGCCTTTTATATAAGAGGGGTGAGGATATCACTAGCGTCAAAAATGAATAATTACAAAACAACGATAAAAAGCAAAAATATTTTCCATTGAATGATTGTAGCGGCCCGACGCAATCGAGTCGAAGTTTCTGTCATGGAGCGCAAAAGGGAAAAAGCCTTATTGGCATCTACCTGGAAAACATTCACCATCTCTGCAGATGAGAAACCAAATTGTTCGTCGTCAACTGAATGAAGTAAACATTTTTTTTATTGGTTTTTTCCTTAGGTACACGCTTGTCGCGTTTGTTACCTATTCTTTCCCATCATTATGACCGTTCTTTCCTCTACTGTTTACTCCTTTTTCTCCATTTTTCTCCCCGTTCCCCCCTCTTGCGGCCGCAGCCGACTTCCCCCTCTGTATTATATTCATCATGACATTTCTGTCATGGGTATAGGGAAACTGCGGAAAACCTATAACCAATACAGCCGGTCATCGAGTTCGCCCCCCAGTCGTGAAACTAGTCTTATTTCGCCGCGAAATGCCGAAGAAAAAAATTCACGACGAAATGTACGCGACTGGGATTCGAACCCGGGACCTCCGGTCCGCTGGTTTAGTGGCGACCACGCTAACCACTAGACCATCGCACCGGTTCGTGAAGTAAACATTTTTCTCAACCTCTTACCGTCGAATCTCTCGTCGCAAGAGAAAGAAATCTCGCGAGGGAGGGGGGTGGGGCGGGTGTGTTTTATATGAATCTTATTTCATTTCAGGATATATTCACATTTTGGTTGGATAAAGGCGCGGATGGTTTTCGTATCGAAGGACTTTCTCCTTATTTTCTACATACTCTGACGTATGATGACCAAGACGACAATACAATTCTGCGAGAGGCGGAGAAATATTTGAAAGAGGTGCGCGAGCACATTGACAAATGGACGAAAGATCACAACTCAACTTCCAAGTACGTATTTTAACGAGAAATTTGAGGTTATTGGCAAAAAACGATAACAGTTGTAACTTCGACCGCATGATGTTGAAGTTTGCATGGTTGGAGCATTGTGTTTTTTCTCTCTTCATTTCCTTATGTTTGTTAATGTATCTATTTTGCAGATTCAGGTCTTAGATCTCCCAAGTAGCTTAACGGGTATAAAATCATGTGCGAATTTAACCATTTTTTTCGTATGAAAAAGTAAGTACGGAATTTGAAAAATATAGTTTTATTCAAAAGTTGTAGGCATTTGAACGTAAGAAATGAATTTTCAGTGAAAAATTTCGTTATAACTGCTCGTAAACGGCTCATGAAATGAAAAGTTTTCGATTAATCGAATATTCCGTACGTATTTCTCTGCGAAATGCAATTAGGAACATAACTTTTAAAACCGGTGCGATGGTCTAGTGGTTAGCGTGCTCGCCACTAAACCAGCGGGCCGCGGAAGGTCCCGGGTTCGAATCCCAGTCGCGTACATTTCGTCGTGAAATGTTTTTCTTCGGCATTTCGCGGCGAAATAAGACTAGTTCCACGACTGGGGGGCGAACTCGATGACCGGCTGTATTGGTATAGGTTTTCCGCAGTTTCCCTATACCCATGACAGTAATTGTCATGATGAATATAATACAGAGGGGGAAGTCGGCTGCGGCCGCAAGAGGGGGGAACAGAGAGAAAGATGGAGAAGTGTAAACAGTAGAGGAAGGAACGGTCATAATGAGGGGAAGATAAGTAACAAACGCGAAAAGCGTGTACCTAAGGAAAAAAATGTAACTTTTAAATTTGAAGTAAATCGAGTAAAAATTGTTAATGTTATTTGCCACGCCAATTGGAAAAAGGCTGTTTCGAGTAGTCGGCCATTTTGTACATCGAAAAAAAAAAATATATATATATTCCAACAGCTTGATATTCATACTAGATAGACGTGTAATTAATATTATGAGTGAATCACTTGTTCATACGAAAAACAATTGTTAAATTCGCACATGATTTTATACCCGTTACTGTGGCCTAAGGCTTTAAATAATCTTTCAGTGATATTCTATCACTCGAATTTCGGGAAAGAAATAAAGGTCTTGTTTTTTTCTTTTTTCAAATGTTCAATGCATTCCAACCTCAACGAATCCCCGATCAACATTTGGCCAATGAGAGCCTCGATAACGTAGTTTCCCCGGTTGTCCGATCGCAGATATTTGGCGGTCGAGACACCCGCCATTGGGGCAGATTGGTTGGAGTATTACGGGACGCAGGACTCACCGGGTGCAGTGCCGTTGAACAAGGTGCTGCTCTCAATCGATAGTACAAGTACGTACGATAAAAATGCCACGAGTCTGATGAACCTCATTCGGAGCAGGCTCAACGCGATACCCTCGTATGGAAGAATCAGTTGGATGGTGAGTCGAGTAAAGTGACCGGAGTTCGATACGAGAAGATGCGCGTACTATTTCGCAATGTGCACGTTTGCCGCGCTGAAATACACCTCCAATTGTCTACCCAATAGGGGCCGTACTCAAATGACGTAACACATTTGGGAGGGGGGATTCGGCCAGGCGTTACGGTCTGAGTACGCCTGGGGGGTGGGGGGTCGGTTTGCGTTACGTCACGATTTTAAAACTGCCAGAAATAGCAAAATGTCTGCATGTTCAAGTTTTTAATTTAAACCTCGCGTGCAATTTTACCATGGACAGCTCACAGCTTTTTATACGCAATGTCAGTCAAGGGGGGAAGTCACTGTGCGAGAACTTGCACAGTAGCTTTCCCACATCCTTCAAGCTAAATTTAAAGGAATTTTTTTTTCTTTTATAATTCTTGAAAGTACATGTATTGAAAAATATGTTAGCCACATTTTTATTCACAAGTCCGAAAATTCACGGAGTTATAGTCACTTTAGTGAGAACATGTAGCGCGACCGGTTAGTGCCCTCAGTCCCTACAGGTGTGGCATCATTTACAATAAATAAAGTACAGGCTCTTATTATTTTGTGAACTATCATGAAGATGAAGAACCGTCATATCGCCCACGACTTGATACTTCAATGTGAGTATCAATATTCTAGAAAAAAACATAACTTTATATCAAGAAACACTGAACGAAAACTTTGAACGCGTTTTTCTCGAAACTATTTTTTTTCGACCTTGTCCGAGCGAATACTTAAAAACTTATCAACCGATTTTCAATTCTTTTGAAAACATTTTTGTAATCGCAGTGACTGAGGTTGTACGTATCCGCGTTTTCAACAATTAATAATTACTATTTTTAAGACTGCTTGAATACAGGAAAAGGGCCTTGAAAATAGAAAAAACGTCCAAACTGTTGGCATTTTGTAAAAAAAACACCAAAATAAAAAAACGGTTACGCATAATGACAGTACATTTGTACAGATATCGATAAATTGTTGTCTTTTAATTTACAGATAACCGTTCATAAAGATATCGATGGAACAATGAAGAGAATTTATTGTTTGGTCGTCAAATTAAGGCACATAGTTAATTCTCAAGATTTTGTCATAAAACTAGATGAATATATACTTCATAAAATGAGCACAAACCCGATCCTTTCATAATTAGTTACGTCTATGAAAAACATCGCAATTATTGACGACAAAGCACCCGTTACGTAACGGAATAGGGGAGGGGTTCTGGCCAAGCGTTACGGTCCCGTTACGTGGGGGGCGGGGAGGGGAGAGGGGGTCAAAATTGGGAAATTTTGCGTTATGTAATTTGTGTACGCCCCCATACCCTTTGTGTTCGTAGCTCTCGCATCGGAATTACTCGAGATTATCGTCGAGAGTCGGGGAGCGAAAGGCCGGTGCTCTTACGATGTTGATGATGATGTTACCCGGCCACGCGTACATGCTCGCTGCCGACGACAAGAACATGGGAGACTCAAGGGAGACCAATAAGATCAACCCCATACCCGGCCCCAGCAGGTACACCTGCATTTTCGCACGGATCATCGCACTGAGGAAACTTCCCGTCATCGCTCAAGGCACAACTCACCTCAAGGCTCTGAATGGCGACGCCGTTCTCTTATTGAGCAGGTAAAAATCGACCGATATTCAAGCATTTGTCTTTTCGCGTTCTCCTTTCGTTTCCATTGTCCTTTGTGGAAGACAAAGAACGTAGCGGAAGGCCGAGATGAAAACGCGGAATTGGAAGCTTCATTGGAGGGAGATTGGTGCCAAGCGCAAGAGGTCCCGCAAATTACGCTTATTCGGATCAAAACTCAACATTTTCGCACGAATACAAATTGTGTGATGCCGATACAAAATTGCTAATATTTCAATGTTATGGTCTTGCCAGATGTCCAACCTTATGATATGACGTTTTACATCTGACAATTTTAACCATAACCTCCTGGTGAGGCCATCTTTTGTCAAACGGCGGAGACTTATTTGTACTCCCAATTGGGAACCTCACGCAAAGCTCAGCGAAGATGGCGCCACGTAAACATAACGTAAACAAACGGTGTGCTAAAATTATACGACTGAACAACATAATGGACAATAATTGCATCCAATTGCACAACACAGACGGATTCTTCACAATTTCTTCACGACAACTGGATTATTTAAGGAAAATTCGACAATAATCGGAGAAACACGGGCATAACCAAAGCGGATGTCACTAAACGTCATGTTCTGTTTACGTTATAATATAAGGAGTACAACTTTGCAGTGACCGTTTTTTCAAAAGTTTAAGGCTTTATTATAAAAAAGTGGCTACATATTTTTTTAACCAAAGTACTGCCCGTCGCTAGCTACGACCTCGGCCCATCTTTCAGGTAGCATCCGAATCCCGCGTCGATAAAAGTCTTGGTCCTTGGAGGCAATCCAGGAATCGACCCAATTTTTGACTTCTTCGTAAGTACCGAAGTGCTGGTCAGCCAAATCGTGTGCCATTGACCGGAACAAGTGATAGTCGGAAGGGGCAATGTCTGGAGAGTACGGCGGGTGGGATAAAACTTCCCATTTCAGCGTTTCCAAGTACTTTTTCACGACATTTGCAACATGGGGTCGGGCATTGTCATGCTGCAGTATCACCTTGTCATGTCTTTCGTTGAATTGTGGCCGTTTCTCTTTGAGTGCCTTACTCAAGCGCATCAACTGACGTCGGTAGAGTTCCCCTGTGGTGGTTTCGGATGGTTTGAGCAGCTCATAGTACACAACGCCCAGCTGGTCCCACCAGATACACAGCATCACTTTGGATCCGTGAATATTCGGTTTGGGCGTCGATGACGGAATATGACCAGGCAGTCCCCATGATTTTCGGCGTTTAGGATTATCGTAGTGAACCCACTTTTCATCTCCAGTCACAATCCGGTGCAAAAATCCCTTCCTTTGTTGTCTTTGGAGCAGTTGTTCACAGGTGAAAAATCGGCGCTCGATGTCTCTCGGCTTCAACTCATGCGGGACCCAGTTTCCTTGCTTTTGGATCATACCCATATCCCGGAGACGTTTTGAAACTGCTTGCTGGGTTACTCCTAACGTCACGGCGAGTTCCTCTTGAGTTTGGCACGAATCCTGGTCCAGCAAGGTCTCCAATTCTGCGTCTTCAAAAACTTTCTGCCTTCCGCCACCATGCTTGTTCTCGACCTCAAAATCTCCACTTTTGAAGCGTTGAAACTACCGCCGACACGTTTTCTCACTAATAGAATCCTCCCCGTAAGCATCTACAAGCAAACGGTGGGCCTCAGCCGCAGATTTCTTGATGTTGAAGAAGTAAATCATAACCTCCCGCAAATGCTGAGAATTCGGTTCGTAGGTTGCCATGTTTGAGTGCCTATAACTTTATAATGCATACACGTATCCGTTAGCTTTTTTAAATTGTTTACATTGGCAGAGCCTCTAGTTTAAAATGCCACTTTTTTATTGATTTAGGGCCACTACTTCAGCCGCAGTGGCTCTCTAAGTAAAACGGTCACTGCAAAGTTGTACTCCTAATACAATATACCTTCTAGCGGGAGAAAGTAGCAGTTGGCTTCCCTATACTTGTCTTTCTTCGCCTGTGTCTTAAATGTTAATGATTTTTTAGAAGCACCCCTGTCGTTGTTGTTTTTAGATGGATTCGCAAAGGGTCTGACATTTACATAGCCCTCATAAATTTGGCAGACACGGAGCAGAAGATAAATTTGACGGCGCTTAGTACTGCGGTCTTGAATAAGCGTCTAGACATGCTCGTCAACACTGACACAAACGACACAACGATTAGGTACGTATTTAAGGTGAAGTAGGACATGTGCCACGTGGCAGATGGGCGCGAGCGAGGTAGCCGAATCTTTCGAGCAGAGATTCATCCGGGATTTACAATGTCGAGGACGAAAGATGATCGTCAAGTTAAACATCGAGGAATTCTCCAGAGCCGGATACTTAGTTTTTAGGGGGGGGGGCGGGGGGTTCAACCATCCGTGAGAAAGCTCGGTTTGAAAAGTTTGTAAGGTTATGTTAACCTCGTACGTGCCCTTAAGCCTGAACTTCAATAAGCGTGCGCGCGCTAAAATTCCTACTCTTTTTCATAGTCAATCTCCAGATTCAGTACACGTGCCGCCAAGCGCCGGAATAGCCCTGAGGTTGGTTGCGAACAATACGGAAAGCTTCATTGACAAAACGGTCGAGAAGGAATTCTGCGAAGAGCCCGAAAAAAATGATAGCGTCCCGAAGGGAAGCACCGACAAGCCCACAAACACCGGAGACAACAAACCAAGCGGAGAAGGTGAAGAGAAGAAACCCGTCGAAACGGGAGGCAAAGAAGGAAGACCCGAACCCAGCCAACCTGGAAAGAACGAAACGGACAAGGATGTTGTAAGCCCCAAGCCAAAAGGCGACGCCACAACCGAAAAACCCGAAATTAGCCGAAGAAACGGACCAGGCGGAGAAGACAAAGAGCTGAAACCCGTCGAAACGGGAGGCAAAGAAGGAAGACCCGAACCCAGCCAACCTGGAAAGAACGAAACGACCGAAACGGACAAGGATATTGTAAGCCCCAAGCCAAAAGGCGACGCCACAACCGAAAAACCCAAAATCAGCGGAGACAACAGACCAAGCGGAGAAGACAAAGAGAAGAAACGCGCCGAAACGGGAGGCAAAGAAGGAAGACCCGAACCCAGCCAACCTGGAAAGAACGAAACGATCGAAACGGACAAGGATGTTGTAAGCCCCAAGCCAAAAGGCAACGCCACAACCGAAAAACCCAAAATCAGCGGAGACAACAGACCAAGCGGAAAAGACAAAGAGAAGAAACGCGCCGAAACGGGAGGCAAAAGAGGAAGTCCCGAACCCAGCCAACCTGGAAAGAACGAAACGACCGAAACAGACATAAATGCTGTAAGCCCCAAGCCAAAAGGCGACGCCACAACCGAAAAGCCCAAAATCAGCGGAGAAAACAGACCAAGCGGAGAAGACAAAGAGAAGAAACCCGTCGAAACGGGAGGCAAAGAAGGAAGACCCGAACCCAGCCAACCTGGAAAGAACGAAACGGCCGAAACGGACAAGGATGTTGTAAGCCCCAAGCCAAAAGGCGACGCCACAACCGAAAAACCCATAATCAGCGGAGACCACAGACCAGGCGGAGGAGACAAAGTGCTGAAACCCGAAGAAACGGGAGGCAAAGAAGGAAGACCCGAACCCAGCCAACCTGGAAAGAACGAAACGATCGAAACGGACAAGGATGTTGTAAGCCCCAAGCCAAAAGGCAACGCCACAACCGAAAAGCCCAAAATCAGCGGAGACAACAGACCAAGCGGAGAAGACAAAGAGAAGAAACGCGCCGAAACGGGAGGCAAAGAAGGAAGACCCGAACCCAGCCAACCTGGAAAGAACGAAACGACCGAAACGGACAAGGATGTTGTAAGCCCCAAGCCAAAAGGCGACGCCACAACCGAAAAGCCCAAAATCAGCGGAGACAACAGACCAAGCGGAGAAGACAAAGAGAAGAAACCCGTCGAAACGGGAGGCAAAGAAGGAAGACCCGAACCCAGCCAACCTGGAAAGAACGAAACGACCGAAACGGACATGGGTGTTGTAAGCCCCAAGAAAGAAAGCGAAGCAAAAACCGAAAAGCCCAAAACTAGCGGGCCAATCGATCAAGACAGTGGAGACGAAGCACACAAAAGTGTAGGAAAAGGCGGCAAAGAAACGAGCAAAAGCGGAGACGATGCAGCAGCCAATGGCAAAAAGGACGAAAAAGTTGATGAAAGAGTGAAGGGTGATCCGAAAGGAAAAGGAAAAGAAGTCAACAAAGACGAGGGACGCGTAGGAGACGAAAAAATAACGGTATGGGGAGCATTGAAACGGGTTGGAACATTCTGGCGATCTATTGGCCAGCTGTTCACAAGATATTGGAGGGAAAAGTTGGAAGCCGTCTCTCGCCAAAAGATATATCGATGGAATCGTCAGTAAACGTATATAATAATAATAATAATAATCGGAATAGTAAATCACAATAAATAGTAAAAAATGGAAATAAAAATAGAATTATAGTTGTTATTTGAATAATGAAAACAATATTTTTCATTATAATAAAAAGCAATAATATTTTCAGAAATAATAACAATGATAATAATTCAAGTCCACGACGAGTGACGAAGGAAGAGCATATATGTATATATTGCGCAGTTTCGAGTGTAGATCAAATGTGATATTACGAGGGTGGGGTGAAAAGTTTCCGGCCTGACCAAGAATAACGATATTTAAAATTTTTTTTTGCTTTATTTTTCAACATTATCTCCATCAACACTGATACATTTCTCATAACTCTCGCATCCCAAAAAACAGTAGCCATAACCTTGTTTGCCGATAAAATTGTTTTTGCCTTCTTTGGAGTTGGTTCCCCTTTTCCAACCCACTGTTTTGACTGTTCTTTACTTTCAGGAGTGTAGTGGTGGACTCATGTCTCATCAACAGTTATGAATCGACGCAAAAATTCGTTTGGATTACGTCTATACAGCGCCAAATTGTCGGTAGCGTCGAGCGTTAGCAAACGCTCGATTGGTCGAGCGTTAGCAAACGCGGCACCCACCTTGCACACAGCTTTTCCATGTTCAAATGGTTGTGCAAAATATTTCGCACACGTTCAGCTGACATCCTACAGGTCTCAGCTATCTCATGCACTTCCAACCTGCGGTCTTCCAACACTATTTTATGGATTTTTTCAATCATCTCTGAAGTTGTGACTTCAACGGGCCGTCCTGAGCGAAGCTCGTCAGAGGTGCTCACACGACCAATTTTAAATTCAGAAACCCACTGATTAATAGTTGAATATGATGGGGAGTCTCCTAGTGCTGAATCCATCTCTTCTTTTATTTGTTTTGGTGTAAAACCTTTCAAATGGAAGTATTTGATGACAGCACGTTTTTCCAATTTTTCCATTTTTACGAAAACAACGGAAGCGTCTCGCGCAATGTGCTCTCAAACGCAAACTAACGTAGAGATTGGACTGAAACTGTACATACAAGCTCGGTAGGAATGGTACTGTAGGACGCCGCTCCAAAACTAGACCTAGTGGCACCATCTCTTGGTCAGGCCGGAAACTTTTCACCCCACCCTCGTATAATCATGTACTAACTATATAACTAGTATGGGAATAACCTCGAAAGAGAAATGGGAAAAGAAAACAACGCAAGGGGGGCACAGATAGGTGAAAGCAAGGATCGTAATGCAACGGAACATAATGTATTGTAATGTAATATATGTAATAACACGAAAACATAATAGAGTTTAGCATAAGTATTAAGGATAGATATGTAAAAAGCCGTACGCTGTACGATGGAATAAATAAATCAAATATTGTGCTGACGGAGCTTCATATGTAATCGATAATTAAAAGAATTTCGTGTGTGTGCGTGTGTGTCTACATGCGCATATCTATCGGCGAAGTGCACATATCTTCAAGATCAGACACGAGATTAAGGGGTTAGGCCACTCTAGAGGCCGAAAAAATCGGCTTATGGGGATTTTTTTTTCAGAAAAACTACAAAATAAATCGTGATTACAAAAAGGGTGTTTATCATGCATATCAGTGACTGTATACGATAATTTTTTTGAAGCGATTAATTTCAAAATGGCGGCTGTGCAGTGTTTATCTCAAAACTGGATTTTTTGAGTTTGCCGGAAACATAACGCAGACAATTTTCAACCGATTCACTTGAAATGTTGAATATATCTTGAAAAATACATTGTCTGTGGAAGTACGTAGGATTTCTTTTTTATATTGCATAGTTCATTTGTTATTAACAATTATCTGACGATTTGTAGGCAAATTTTTTCACTTTCCAACAATTTGCCTAAAAAATCGTCAGACAATGACGATTTGACCCCTAAGTAGTAGTTATAAACACAATAGAATGGTACGACGAATTATATGACCTGACTTTCGGCCAATGCAGATCCTGCAGGGTTGAAAGTTGCAATTTTGAAACCCATTATCTCCCAAGCTAAATAGTCGACTGTTGTGAAGTTTCACGCAAACATGCATAAAGGTGCGGCCTCATGCAGTCGCTCGTCGCTCGTTTGCAGCGATAAATCTGGTCACGTGACCCTATTTTGAATTTCCCGCGACTCAAAAAAGTAGCGACAAGTCGCCGCGTCGAATAGCAGCGTCAACATGGCTGCTTGCAGGATTGATCTCGAAAGCTGCTTTCCTAACCTCCTTTAGTGGCAGTCGTGGTAGTGATACAAGTGAAATAAATCGAAGTGAATAAAAATAAAAATATAATAGTGTTTTTTCGGAAATTGACGAGATGTCGCCTGAATTCATTGTTTATACCAATTAATCAAATAAGTTGCAGCACCTCACATATTACGATTTGTATCGCTCACTCTCTTCTCCCCACTCTCCTTTCCCAGCGATAAAGCTCAACATTTTCAGCTTTGTCGCTACATATCACGTGACCAGATTTGTCGCTGCAAACGAGCGACGAGCGACTGCATGAGGCCGCACCTTAAGGATACGAACAATGTCTGGTTAAAATTTGAACAATATGTATAGAAATCAGGTGCGCGCGCTAAGAACGGTGAGTTTGACGTCGAAGACAAAGAACGTAGCGGAAGGCCGAAACGAAGACGCGGAATTAGTAGCACTATTAGAGGGAGTTTCTTGCCAAACGCAAGAGTTCCCGCAAATGACGCTCATTCGGCTCAAAACTCGACATTTTTCGCACGAAAACAAAGTCTGTGATGCTGATGCGAAATCGCTAATATTTCAAGGTTATGGTCTTGCCAGATGTCCAATCTTACGATATGATGTTTTACGTCTGACAATTTCGACCATAACCCCCTGGTGGGGCCATCTTTTTTCAAACGGCGGAGACTTGTTTCTACTCCCAATAAAACTTCCAATCGCGTTTTTCTACTTTTTTCGACCGGGCCGGCATCATAGCCATAACACCGGTCAACTCACATTTTGAGTGTGGGTTCTCGATGTCAAATTTTGATTTCTTCCACGCAACTAAAAAAATTGAAAAAAATAGTTTTATCAGATAAAGTTTGCTTTTGTTATTCAAACGTGCTGCGATCTGCTGCTCATGCTATCAACCAAAAACTACAAGATTTATTTATTAACGCAGACAAGACAAAAGCGAACTTCATAAGTAAGAAATGAAGATTTTGGTTATTGCTCGATGTATAGAATTAAACGTCTTTATTAAGGGGTTAACCCCACTTGCGATTTTGAAAAAATCGATTTTTTTTATTGCATTTTTTTTAAGCGCAATTTGAAGTGCAGTTTTTTTTTATGCCCGGAATAGATGACTCTATGTAAGTTTACAAAAAAAATATTTTCTTCGTGTAAACTGAAATTGAAACTTTAAACGCGTTTTTCTCAAAATGGCATTTCTGAAGTCGGTGACCAAGATTACTCGAACACTAAGGAACCGATCTTCTTGAAATTTTGCAGGCTTATTTAATACATAAAAATGTAGTCTTTGATCGTTCGATTTTTTTTCGAAAAAAAATGGCCGTTTTATAGCCAAAAAACGGCCGTTTTTTTCGTTAAAATCGAACCATTAACTTTGACTGTCCGCCATTTTGTGAAAAATGAATATTTTTTAAAATCCTTCGATTAAAGACTAGTTTATACTTATATTTGACTAAATCCATCCGCATTTTTTTTCAGATGATCCACTTCGCCGCAATGTTGGTCACCGCAAACCGTGTATATAAAAACATTATTTCACTGACGGCCATTTGCCACTAAACAATGTAATATTTTTCAATAAAAAAATTACTGAAAGTTCTTCAAGATGTGTTCTTTAGGATGGTATATTGATCGATTAAAAAAGTTTTGTAGTTTTCTTTTAAAAAATTCATGAAAAAGGCCTTTTTGCGCTACAAGTGGGGGTAACACCTTAATAAACTATAATTTCCCTAATTGTAGTAGCTAACGTTGTACACAGCCGTTTTTTTTTTATTTAGTATTTTTTAGGTCCCCGAATATGAGTAAAAATTTCGCCAAAATTACACTTTACGAAATACCCGCCATTTGTTTGGGGTTTTTTTTCTTAAAAAAACAGCTACGTACAACGAGAACTACATTTATATAGATTATAAAACTTTTCTTTTCATTTGAACGCCATTTTTTTACGCAGGCTCTGCCTCGAAACGTTGATTTTTTCTTTTTTCTTTTCACAATTCCAAATAAATAATCTAAAATACAAAAAAATTCGGAAAAACGACCTTTCTGTGCCCTTCACAGTGGATTTTTTTGCTACCTCCGGAGTCACTTGTTATTGCTATTGTTATTAACATATGTACAAAGAAAAAGTAAAATTTATCACCGTATTTACGGTAACAAAGTGAGACCACGACGAGTGGGAATTTTCAATTATTTTCATCGGAGTCTGCCCAAAAGGAAATAAATAACGACGCATACACCTGTTGCATTCACGTAAAAATCAGGACGAGCTGAGAGATCGTGCAAGAGCTAAAAAATCAAGCTGCATAAATATGCATATGCACATGCAAAATAAAAAAATAAAAAAATAAAAAAAAACATAAAGAAACACAAGAGAGAACGCGACGGAATGTCCTTTATACTACTGGTTCACTGGTAAAACAAACGCCTCCCGTCTTGCATTTTTCATTTCTCATCCGGGAGGTCGTTGCCTGCGCTGCACGAAAAGTCTGTCTTCTTTTTTTCTTCCTTTTTTTTGTCTTATCATACTCTTGTTCGGTCTGCGATACTTCGCCTCGTCTCGAATTTGTTCTCCACTGTGTCCACCGCCCGATCGGAAATGATCTTCAAGAGCAAATAAAAAATGCCCCCGTGTGTGTAGGTGTGTGTGCATTGACCTGACTCAACACTGAACTATTCCACGATGGAGGATTCTTCGCTCGGATGCGCAAAAAAATTCGAGCCAGTCACTCGTCGATACGAGCAACGGGGGGGGGGGGGGGGGGGGGGGTGTAAAGGAAAAAAGGCGCGTGAATCACAGACTGGACGTAGTTTGGCACACATGAGTTATCTGTAATGGGGCTTCTGCTGGTATTGCTGCTGCTGTACGACTAAAAACTGCTGATTCAACGACACAGGAAGTAAAATTATGCCACTCGTGTGGTTTACATCTTTATGTATGTGTGTGTATGTATATATAAATATAAATATATATATATATATATATATATATATATATATATATATATATATATATATATATATATATATATATATATATATATATACAGGGTGGACCATTTAACTTGACCACTCCAAATATTTCGTTGTCTTTAGAGTGACGAAAAAAATGTCTGGAGGTAATTTGATTGATTTCGAAGGGCTGATACAGTGGTGAAAAATTAATTTTTGTCAAACGCTTAGTTTGTTTGGGCTTTGTTTGGGTGTCAGGAGGTAATTTGAATTTCAAAGAGCTGATACAGGGGTGGAAAATTCATTTTTGTCGAGTTCATAGTTTATAGCTGTTTTACACCTATGATATCACATCGAGGTGATGTATAAATCATTTCAATATCATATCATATCATAAATCATTTCAAAAACAATTTCAAGGTCATGATATCATAGGTCGTTGGATTCGTCTGAATATCAGCTACTACGTCTTAAAAAAAAACACGTTCCCATTTGAAAAACCATTGATGACCTTCAGAACGCAAAAACTGTGACCTTGACATAAATGAATTTTTCACCATTGTATCAGCCCTTCGAAATCAATCGAATTACCTGCTGACATGTTTTTCGTTTCTAAAGGCAACGGAGATATTTGTGGTGGTCACGTTAAATGGTCCACCCTGTATATATATACACCGGGTGGGTATATATATATATATATATATATATATATATATATATATATATATATATATATATATATGTATGTATGTATGTATGTATGTATGTATGTATGTATATATGTATATGTATATGTGTGTGTGTGTGTGTGTGTGTGTGTGTATATATATATATGTTTGTGTGCCTTTATGCATCGATATGTGTATTGCAGCATGACCGTGTGTGCACACATAGCTGCGTGTACACGCAGAGTCAATAAATACCAGGGAACAGAGTGCGACAAAATGATTCATCATCAATCGAGCGCCGCGAGTCTTGTGTGCCAAGCAATATCGTCGTACCGAATCGGTAGAAAAAAAAGAAACCATTTTTTTTCTTCTTTCTATCACCGAATAGCAGGTGTTCGCGATAACCCGTTGCCTTTTGGTTTTCTCTTGCCATACGATGCTGAAGTTTGCATCGTTGGAACCCAACGACATATTTCTTCCTTTGTTCGGAATTTCGTTTGCCGGTTTGGGTCACCGTTTCTTTATCCTCGGAGAAGTACGACCTTAAGGGGTTACTTGAGATTTGAGTTTTAAAAAAATTGGTTTTGTGGCTAGATTGAATTGAAATTTTAACGTTTGAGTCATTTTGAGACGACGCTGACGCGGAACTTCTGCTTTGATGTTTTTACTGAAACGACTTTTTTCAAACTGGTGGACGATATATCTCGAGATCTACTTAAGGGGTTATATAGGGTTAAAATTTTCGAAAAATCGATTTTTTTAAATTTAATTTTCGTAATGTACATATATTTAAGTACACACGCAGAAAATTTCTTGTCAATGCGGCGAATATTCTCGAAGTTACACGCACATTTGTAATGACGTGTCAGAGCGTTCGAAAGTGCTTTTGAAACTTTAAACGCGTTTTCCTCAAAACTGTGTTTTTAAAGTTGGTGAGCAAGATTTCTCGGAAACGGCTGAACCGATCAGTCTCAATTTTTAACACAATCTTTTCAAGTATATTTTTTCGTAATTAATCGAAGGTTTTTTCTCACCGATAAATATTTTCCATTTTGTAAACAATTTACGGTCTACATTTTTGTCGAAAATCGATTTTTTCTTGAGAAGCCGCCATTTTGTCAAGAATTATTATTTTGCTTATAATCCATTATATTTACGAAATATTTTTGGGTTTTTTTTTTCATTTTAGATAATCCAGTCCAGAGATATCGTGCTCACCGCAAGACGCCTTTTTTAGAGGTGCTCCCGGAGATCAGCTATAGCCGCTTTCAAAAGAATTATTTATACAAATAAAAAATGTTAAAATACAGTTTGAAGTTACCATAATATGTGTACAAATGTTTACGTTAAAAGATCTAAAGGTCTTCTCAAGAAAAATTCTCGAAAAAAATCGATCCCTTTGGGCCTTCTGACTGCATATAACCCCTTAACGGATTTTGGTGAAATTTATACCGCATATTCTTTATAATCTTATCTACTATGTAGCATAGGATTTTTTATTGGACGCCGGGTTTATGTTTTATTAATTTTTTTAAATCAACGTTTTGGCAAAAATCCGAGTTTCTTTTCATACAGTTGTTATTTCTAGAAAAAAAATCAACCCTTTTTTCTCCATGCTACACTTTGACTATCAGCTTTCGTTGTAAGAATTTTTTACATTTTTTCGACAATTCCTGAAAGAAAAAATGGCAGCATCGGTAAGGATTTTCAAAAGAGGGTCCTACTAGACGGCTTATATCTCCGTCATTTAAAAAAAAATTTAATTGCCGTTCTCTTCGCTTTGTTCATAAAGCTATAATGTGTTAAAAAAAAATAAAACCCGTTTTCTATCGTTAATAGTCGCGTCAAATTATTTAACTCTTTTCATACTTATTTTTCTCCGCTAAGGCCTAAGTGGAAACAAAATATATAAATTATAAAAAAAAATAAGAAAATAAAAAAAGAACTTTTGTTGCATTCCGACGCACTCGAAACTTTAAACGCGTTTTTCTCAAAATGTCGTTTTTGAAAACGGTGTACACTCTCAAAGGAAGAGATATCAAACTATCCGTCTCAAATTTTGGCACAAAACTTTCTAAAGCCATTCTTTATATTGCGATGGAAGCTTTTTTTTAATCTTAATTTTTTTAACGTAAAACGGTCGAAAAAATAGGTTAAATTCGATACTTTTTTTCAGAACGCTGCCATTTTATCCATTTTAATTTTAAAAAACCTCCATAACAGGGTAGCGGCTTCCATACTAATTAATAATCTTTTTCAACCGTCAAAAAAATGTAAAATAAAATAAAAATAAACGTTTAAAAAATGTTTTTCTGTTCTTCATGAGTGCTTCGATTAGACATAAAAAAATCAGACTGACCATCGTATTTTAACCATCGAAAAAAAATCGCGAAAATCAGCTATTTTTCGAACTATCGTTAATAGTCGCGTCAAATGATTTGATTATTTTCATACTTATATTTTCCACTAAGGCCTTAGTGAAAAAAAAAATCTATTAATTTTACATAAAAATGAAGAAAAAAATAGAACTTTGGTTGCATTCCTACGTTTGAAACTTCAAAACCATCATGCATCTCGCGCTCTCTCCCTTTTTCTCTCTCAGGACAAACGTGATTTTATTTTCGCGTCTCTTCCCATTTATTTTTTCGACTTCCCGCGGACGACACAGGCAATCGTAAATTAGGTGAGATTGTCGTAAATTAGGCTCAGCGAGACTCGCGCCACAAATCAAACAGTGCTCGCAAACTTGAGCCAATTCAAGACGACGATGCACTTGTCACTCATAGTTTTTCCCGCGTCATTGCGGAAATTTCAGTAGAAATTGCCGCCTGAATTTTCCACCGTCCCTCTCCTCTCCTCAACGAAAAAATTTGGGTTTTTTTTACAACATTCATCAATTTCAAAATTTTCGATAAATTTCATCAGTCGGCGAAAATATGTGTGAATTTTTTCGCAATCTTGTCGAGTTCCATCACACTCCGCCTGGACTCACACGTGGCCGCGTACTTTTGGTTCGCGCCAAATTTCCTCTTTGCTCACGATACACCCGTCCGCGACTCCTTCGAGAGACTTTTTATTCTCTTTTTGGACGCCCGAAGGGAATAGACCGAGCGGAGACGATTAGAACGATAGATGCGATCATTTAATATTCCAATAGCGCGAGAATGGAATGGAGTGATATTCGATCGTGTCCGGACTGCATGGGAATGACGAGAGAGAGAGAGAGAAAGAGAGAGATAGAGAAAAGGAGAGAGAGGGATACGAAGGTCGTGCCAGCGAGATGAGGATCCTGTCGATTTCTTCGCTATTTCCGCGTCGTCGCTTGTACATACATTATTTCCTAGTCTATTATATACACACATATATATATATACACATACATAAATACATACATACATACATACGTACATACATATGCATGTATATATATATATATATATATATATATATATATATATATATATATATATATAT
>CALYCA010000073.1:0-30950 GCA_944452715.1 Ophion slaviceki | reverse complement strand
GGATTTTTAGTATAGCAGTGGTATATAGTTTCGTATGACGGAATAGTTTTTTTTTTTAATTTTGATAATTACGGAAGGGGCAATATGGAGAAATAGTTCGATTTTCGACAAAAAACAATTTTAATATTACGTGTTATTGAGGAATCGGCTTCGCTTCAATTTTAATATTCTTTTATCAACAAATGAATAAACTTATCAAAATAGTATTCGGTCGTCTAGTAGAAAATGTTATAAGCTATGCTCTGTACCGATTTTAAGGGGAGGGTAGGGGTTTCAGCGTGAAAAAAAAACACTTTTTTGCCAATTTTTTTCATCTATATGGATCGAGTAAATTTATTGTAACCTTTTGTACATTGTTAAGTGTCATTTCAAGAACATTCCGTGAAATTTGTACGCGAAAATATCCACAAACAAGCCGGTGACAAAGCTTTTCCCAGAACGCTTTTGGAAAAACACGATTTGCGGTGTTCACTGTATCTCAGCTAGAAATTATCTGAAATCAAGTACCATTAAAATTTAGTCAAAGTATCATCAAATCCTTCCCCCAACGGTCTTCGATAATTTTTTTTTCATTTCTAAATTTTTGGTGGTCATGTAAAGTGAAAAGTGCTATTTTTCACGAAAAATTCCGCCATTTTGGGGGTGGAAAACCCCCTCAGTGTAAAAAAGAATCTCAAACTAACCGTTGGGGGGAGGAATTTTATATGTAGAAAGTGTGTACCAAGTTTGAAATAAATCGATCATGTAGTTTTCAAATGGCAGTGAACACGGACTTTGAAAAAGTGGTTTCGAGAAAAACGCGGCACCGACTTGTTTGTGGATATTTTCGCGTACAAATTTCACGGAATGTTCTTGAAATGACACTTAACAACGTACAAAAAATTTCAATAAATTTACTCTATCCATATAGATGAAAAAAAATCGCGAAAAAGTATTTTTTCACGCTGAAACCCCTACCCTCCCCTTAAGTGAATCGGACGAATGAATTTTTGAGATTCAACTTATATCGTATCGGAAAACATAAGTTCGCGAGAAACGCAGAAACGCGATCTTCAGAAAAATCGTCATAATTGGGTCATTTTGTTGGAATTTTTATAAAGTTTTTCTCTGGAAATGAAAGTTAAGAACGACTTTGACCCCCTGATGTTTTTATGCGGCTTGAGGTGCTCCGCAAGATGGTTGAAAAAAATGTACCATACCATTTAAAAAAGTGGAGGTGACCGTCACTATGCGTCAGCGCTTCCACCGAAATAAAAAAGAAAATTGGTCGCATTTGATAGCCCCCTTCCCACCGTACAACTTTTGTCTGGAACTTTTTTTTGTGATGTCGATAATTACCGAGTTATTTCGGGCGGCAGAGATAAGAGGGTCACCCTGTATATATATATATATATATATATATATATATATGGTATACTTATTTATTTATTTATAGAGCATGTAATTGTAGTGCAGACTGCAAACTCAAGTTATTGAGAAACATCGAGATAAGACCTGTATATATAGAGTCTGCGACATACCATGAAAGCTACGAAAACATCGGTCGTAATGCTTCGGAAGATATTCTCACACGTAGATTAAAAAGTATGCGGGAGAGAGTAATGTAGTGAGGGAGAGAGAGTGAGGGGAGGAGGGAGACTGAGTGAGAAGGCAGAGAAATACGAGCAACACATCTTTATGAAACGTAATTATGAGATTCCGCCTCTCGCAATATTTATATATACTTATCGCCTCAAGACTTTCGTCTGGGATCGTTGGTGCTTTATGTAACGGCGTGAGGAGACTAGCGCAGACAAATCCATTAGAAGGAATGGGAATGAATACAGTTGCCATTCTCCACGATATGTGCATTCATAATTGATCACGTGTTAATCAAGAGTCGAGTGATCCGAATGTTTCTCCGTATGCCCTTGCAGGCTTTCACGCTCCCGTCTGTTTTACGTTCACCCCCATAGTAGCCACTGCACTATTTTCAGTTGCTCGCACTTGCACGAGGGCACAAGGAAACGGTATTTGATCGTTGTACGGAAATTATCGTAAATGGTTAAGGCCTTAGGCCACAGTAACAGGTAAAAAATCATGTGCAAATTTAACAATTTTTTGTATGAGTAATTAATATCATGGCACACTCATGATATTAATTACACATCTATTTAGTATGAATGTCAAGATGTTAGAATTTTTTTTGCGATTAGAGCTTTTTTCCAATTGGCGTAACAAGTAACTTCAACAATTTTCACTCGATTTATTCAAATTTCAAAGTTATGTTCCGAATTGCATTTCGCAGAGAAGTACGTACGGAATTTCTGATTAATCGAAAACTTTTCTTTTTATGAGCAGTTTATGAGCAGTTATAACGAAATTTTTCACTGAAAGTTCATTTCTTAAGTTCAAATAACTACAACTTTTGAATAAAACAATATTTTTTTAATTCCGTACGTACTTTTCTAGGTATTCTAATGTAGATTGACGAGAATTTTTGTTTTTTGTTCTAGGTAAAAAATTGTGGATGCTAAATGTCACGCCGCGGAGCGCCTAAAAAAAGATAACAAAAGAAAATATTAGTAGTCGGGATTTTTGTACATCGAAAAAAAATATATATTTTCCAACAGCTTGATATCCATACTAAAAAGATGTGTAATTAATTTTATGAGTGAATCACTTTTTCAGACGAAAAAAATTGTTAAATTCGCAAATGATTTTATATCCGTTACTGTGGCTTAAGGCCTTCATTGTTTTATATTATGCTCCCAATATTTTTTATCTTCGTGAATGTCCCGTTGTCAGATATGCAGTCACGTGACGCCTTCGACGTCAGATGCCAGTAAACAATAAAGGCCCTGTATCGCCGCTGAGTTGTCGCACAGCAAACAGTCCTCTCCATTCTTATTTAAAAGTTGATAATATGGCAACTATCACTACAAATAACTATGAATGAATGGAGAAAGCACGGAAATACAGTAAAATAAACTAGAAAATCGTTTATTAGTCGTCACAGGACTCGTAATGACAATTTGTTTACTGGCATGTGACGTCACTACAGATCCAACTAATCCTAGAGCGTTTTTATTCACGTGACCAACCGTTCAAATTTATCTAATTTTAAAAATGAAATAAACGAATATACGGTAGAGGGTCGATTATGTAAATCAATTGGGACCGGGCGCCTTTCGGATAACCGAAAATTCGGATAAGCGATCAGCAACATTCCGTGGGCGAAAAAAACGTTGATGCTTTCAATATGATCAAATATATATATTTAAATATACAGTGAACATTAATATGTTAACAATACAAGTACATTTTTGGTGAATTGCAAATAACCATTGTATCATTTAATCATATAGAACGAACTTTTGTCACACGTTTTTTTTTTCAAACCTGAGAAAAGTAACAGTTTCAAGATTTTTTCAGCTTTTTCTTAATTTACCCAGAAGAAAAAAAAATGACAATTGAAACTTTTTTGTTTTTTTTTTCAGTCAAGAATTACGAGCTGCATCTTTCCCGTCGATTGGGGACTGCAGTGGCAAGACGCACATGGAATACGCTGATAAATCTGCGGTCATTTATTGTTTCATGTTGCACATTTTTTTTTAACATTTCAAATATCCATGAAAAGATACCTTAATGTTTACTGGGCTCGCTTGTTTTTTCCTTTCTAATTCGGTTCCCGCCTTAAGCAAACTTTCAGTTTCATCGGCTCGTTTCATCGTGAACGCGATTTCTCGAGGGTCCCTGATCGTCGAAATGATCCTTTGCCGACTATGAATTTCGAAATGTAAATTCTATGGTGCGGGGGAGGAGCGGTTGGGGGGCAAAAAGTGGATTCCAGTATTGCGAAAAGGATATAAAGACGGATGTATACAGGGTATATATAGGGTGTCTCGAAATGACCTGATATTTAAATTTATTAAGAAACCGTATTATTTATTTGAAAAATACGAATATTTTTATTTTAATATAAGGTACAAACATGGAGGAACACAATATCCGATAAATGGCTGCTTGGTCCCTGTTTGCAAACGTTCATTCTTTTGGGTGGGGGTCAAAATGTCGAATGACCAAATATAGAACGACAAAAATTTCGAAACGACAGAATTATGAACTCTCAAAATAATGAAGGTTAAATTATTCGAAATTTTATCCTTTGACCGATGACGAAATCGAATGAGTATTACACCAAAGGATTATTTATTCGAGAGTTCATTTATTCGAGAACATATATTCAGTTAGTCTGCAGTTTGAGTCATACAAATCGAGATTTGAATAATCTACAACATTCATATCTCCGAAATAGAAAAAAGTCAGTATCTAATATTCGTAATACCGTCTATAGCAAAAAACCATATATCGAGACTAAAAACTTCGAATGTGTAGATATTAGAAGCGCAAATGATCGATGGTCCGAAATGGCGAATACCTAAATGGCGAACACGGCATGGCTGCCTGACCCGACTGATCCCAAAATTTCGCTATCCGGACCGTTCGCCATTTTGGCCGATCGCTATTTTAACTGATCGACTTTTTGGTCCTTCGCTTTAATAAATTCGAAATTGTAAACTATCGTAATATTCACAATTCGACGATTTGACGTTTCGAATTGTTTGGTGTATATAGACAGGCGAATCGATATTATATCTCTCATTATTTTGTTAAATCTGATATTTGTTTTCGCTATAAGTCAACATCGAGATTTTTGTATTCACAATTTCGATTAACTATTTTACAGAGTATCATCAGATTGATCTATCTATATTGGAACGTTCGCCATTACTGAATTCAAAATTTCGGTCCTTCTGAATATCGATCACTGGCGTACACTTTTCCTTTCAGAAAACCCCAAAGAAAGAAGTTCAATGGCGTCAAATCGCACGATCTTGGTGGACAATCCACATCGCCGCGGGGCGAGACAACACGACAATGAAACTTCGTCTGCAATAACTGCATTGTTTCACCCGCAGTGTGGCAGGCTGCGTCATCTTGTTGAAAGAATAAATCTTCGAAGTGCATGTCGGATATTGTGTTCTATACATAACCTCCATGTTTGTACCTTATATTAACGGGTTATACGCAGTTAGAAATTTCAAAAAATCGATTTTTTATTTCATTTTCGGAATGTACAAATATGTGAGTATATTCCCTGAAAATTTCAAATCGATTCAGCGAATATTTTCGGAAATACACACATATTTGTAAAGACGCTCGGAGCGCTACAGAGTAAGCGCGCGAAACTTCAAACGCGTTTTTCTCAAAAGAGTGTTTTCAAAGTCGGTGAGCACGATTTCTCAAAAACGGCTCAACCGATCGGTCTGCAATTTTAACACAACCTTGTCAGATATATTCTTCAGGTATTCATCGAAGGAATAAGATTTCCGATAATTATTTCTATTTCTTTTCAACGATTTAACGAAATAAATTTGGTCGAAAGTTGAAATTGTTTCTTTCCGGTGGCACCATTTTGTCAAAAATTAAAATTTCGACCATTCCTTCGATCAATGCCTGGATTCATCTATCCCCCAAAAGAATCTTTTTGGTTTTTTTCATTTTAGATAATCCAAACCGGAGATACTTTGCTCACCGCCGGACACTTTTTTTTCGGGGACCTCCAGGAGACTTCCTACAGGAGCAATGTTAATGAATATTTTTGAAAATAAAAAATGCCAGTCTAAAGCCAAAAAATGCCACTACACTGCCTAATACTTTTCGTTTTGCCCAAATGAAATCCTTGTCCAGAAAAAAAAATCGTGAAAAAACGACTTTTTTGGCCTTGAAACTGCGTACGACGCCTTAAAACAAAAATGTTCGTATTTTTCGAATAAACAATACGTTTTATCGATAAATAAAAATGTCAGGTTATTTTGAGACACCCTTTGTATATGATATATATATACGAGACGAACTGGTTTCTCGGGCCAAAGTATCGTGACAGCTGTCGATTCCCGTGGCCATCGCAGGAAAAGGAGAGCTCGGTGAAACGCATCGTGCAGAAATGCACTCCGGTGCAACGCTCCGCAACCGACACCAGCCATAAATAACATCTCGCTCGTTTCTGGAACACGGGGAACGCGGAGATGGCGCGAGGGTATCGGCCAAAGGGACGTGCAAGGGGGGCCTAAGGGGGGGGGGCGAAGCACACCGACGATAAAGGGACGAAGGGCGGTGTGCAGCGGGGGTGGGAAGAAAGATCCCCGAGTTTATGTACGACAGACGCGGATGCAGGAATAAACGATTTTTTTCGCCCTGTGACACGGGAGCCCTTGATCTCGGTCCTCGGAAATTCGAGCTCGGTCCATTGACAGAGAACGCAGTGAAGTTCGTGCTCATCGACGACACCACCGGATTAGCTCATTATACGTGTCTTATGCTAATCTTCTTTCACACCTCGCTCGATTTACCAACGTACCCTGCACGAGAAAGGGAGAGGGCGAGAGAGTGAGAGGACACAAAAAGGGAGCAAATTGCGCGTCCCGTTGAATCTGGACCCTTCGATAAACGCGTGGAAACGCGTGAGAAAGCGATCACGAAACAAGCTCAGTGCTCGTCTGATTGACATCGCGTCATCATTTTGAACACCCATCAACATCGGATATTTTACTATGGTCAAAAGGTGCTTCCAACAAAGCCTCGTGAAAATTTTGGGTAGAACGTTTTTTTTTATTTCGTAGGGGGGTCGGCCATGAGTGTCAAACTCAGTTTCTGGAACGTTAAGGGTGTTAGAATGGCCGCCATCTTCAAATTAAGGGTGAACTAGTTTTTTTTATTTATCACCGTAACCGTGAGGCTGACAAAAATTTTGTAGACAGCTTTTTTGTCGTTGATACAATTATCCATAACTTTTTTTCGTAACTTTTTGCGCTAATGTCAATAATAAAGAAGTTATAAGCAAAAAACGATGAAAACTTAGGGGGTAAAAAACTTTGAGGCAAGATTATTAATTAATTTGAAATCTGACAATAAAAATGTTTCTTACCTTTTCTATAGAGCATTTTGTTATAAACAATTTAACCTACTTTTTTATTCGGTTCGTTTTTATTGATTTTTCAGCGTTGTGAAGGGAGCTAGTGGAAGGTGAGTGGGTTACGTTGGTATTAAAAAATTGTTAATAATTTTATTTCTAGTGGTAGTTTCTTTTTGTTATTATATCGTTAAGCTTTTCAATTATTATTTTAAAATTATTAATCATCATTACTCTCAAATCTTATTCGTTTTGAAGGGCCGGGTTTTTTAAATTTATCTCCATAACCGTGAGGCCGACGAAAATTTTGTAGGAAGCCTTTTTCGTAGTTGATACAATTGTCCATAACTTTTATTAATAACTTTTTGCGTTAAAATTCGGGCCTTGTGAAATGATTATTAATACTTTTAAAAAGACATTGAAAAAAGTGAATATTTCGGTTTATTTTTGTTCTAACTTCTTAAAAAAAAGATTCTCTTTGATATCTGTCATAATTTTGATAATGCCTTTGATACCTGGCATGCTTATGGGTCAAGAAAGTTGGCTTTATTTCTGTTTCCGATCAATGGAAGCTTCGACATCATATCAACGGCCTCAACCTTTTTTTTCACTGCCATATTTAGAAGCTCATAACGTTTTCAATTTTTATATTGTTTAGAAAACTTTTTTTGTAAGTTGTTGAAACATCAACAAAATACTAAGAAATAGATTATAAATAATTTTTTTTGATTTCATCAAGGCCGAAATTTAGGTCTCTAGACTAGAATACTTCCTTAAGGGGTTACCCCCACTTACGATTTTGAAAAAATCGATTTTTTTTATTGCATTTTTTTGCAGTATAAGTATCCGGGCCCATACTTCTGTATGGGCCCGGAATAGATGACTCTATGTAAGTTTACAAAAAAAATATTTTCTTCGTGTAAACTGAAATTGAAACTTTAAACGCGTTTTTCTCAAAATGGCATTTCTGAAGTCGGTGACCAAGATTACTCGAACACTAATGAACCGATCTTCGTGAAATGTTGGAGGCTTATTTAATACATAAAAATGTAGTTTTTAATCGTTCGATTTTTTTTTTCGAAAAAAATGGCCGTTTTATAGCCAAAAAACGGCCGTTTTTTTTCGTTAAAATCGAACCATTAACTTCGACTGTCCGCCATTTTGTGAAAAATGAATATTTTTTAAAATCCTTCGATTAAAGACTAGTTTATACTTATATTTGACTAAATCCATCCGCATTTTTTTTCAGATGATCCACTTCGCCGCAATGTTGGTCACCGCAAACCGTGTATATAAAAACATTATTTTATTGACGGCCATTTGCCACTAAACAATGTAATATTTTTCAATAAAAAAATTACTGAAAGTTCTTCAAGATGTGTTCTTTAAGACGGTATATTGATCGATTAAAAAAGTTTTGTAGTTTTCTTTTAAAAAATTCATGAAAAAGGCTTTTTTTGCGCTACAAGTGGGGGTAACGCCTTAAGTAAATTTCAGATAAAATAATCTTAAAAGCTACTTAAAAGCTACTTTTTTCCAAATACGTATATTAAAAAGTAGACGGTGAAAATGTCTTTCTTTTCATTCTCTCTTGACATTACATTTAAGGAGCTGGCGAACAGAACCGGACCTGTCCACACTACGTCTAATTTCTTGTATTGTCTTCTTTTATTTTGTTTTCGCCGAAAAATGCATTTTCTCTTGAAAAGGCAGTTTTTACCAATTTTGAAGTTCTAAGGGCCGGATTTGATTCAAAATATTTCGACAGCTAAATAAAGTTGTGCTTGAAAAACACGAAGAACAAAAGTTACACAAATTTGACGTAATGCGAACGAGTCCGGTGTTGTTTGCCATCTTCTCATATATGTAGAAATTTTCGTATCCAGCTGGAGTCTCATTCCACGAAAACAAATTACGAAATTCATTTTTCTCGCTACGTGAAAACGACGATTCTTTTCTAACAGCTTGTGGACTCGCAGGCTCACAGCGACAAAAGAAGAGCATTCCCTACCATACCCTTTCACCAAAAATAAATTCTCGTCGACATCCCACGGATGTCTTTGTGCAGAATGATAAATTATACATGTCCTGTACGTCGATCGAGTGTTGATCGACGAGACACCCCGAATACGACTCCTACATACATACACATATAAACAAAAGAAACCCCATTTCGAACCCGCTATATCTACGTAAAGTTAGCTATCATCGCATCCAGCTCCTTCAACAACAAATCTCCAGTTATATTCAACCGTCTCGTCGATTTTGGTGCAAGGTGGTCCCTGAAACGGCTTCCATATAAGTGGACTTATATTCATCGATGATTTCAGAGCCACCGAAGTTTCGTAATATCGACGATGAGGACAATGGGCTACTATGAGGAGTGTATCCGAGGTTGCATGTCTTCAAATTCATCATTTCCTATGTACCCGATACATGCCCACGTATCGAATGTACAATTCGTTCTGTAGATACGGATGCGTGCGAGAGCACTTATTTCACAGGCTATAAATATTTCCGAGGGTTAACCGACAGGAGGAGGTTCTATAGATTACATCCCCCTTAGCTAATAAATACGTTATTGTCTGCCGAGTGATCTATGGAGCTTACAATACATACGGTATACAATATATAGATATAGACCTATATATATATATATATATATATATACACACACACACACACACATATATACGTGTGTAGCAGCCTCCTTTCACCTCTCTCTCTCTCTCTCTCTCTCTCTCTCTCTCTCTCTCTCTCTCTCAGGCTCTCTCTCTCGCTATTCCGGATTTACGAACAGTTTACCCGATAGATGGGCCAATGCGCACCCTGTCGTTTCTATTATATCTGTTATATACATAACGACCGACGTTTCTCTCGCC
Source organism: Ophion slaviceki (assembly GCA_944452715.1). NCBI lineage: Eukaryota > Metazoa > Arthropoda > Insecta > Hymenoptera > Ichneumonidae > Ophion > Ophion slaviceki. The sequence goes on along the minus strand of CALYCA010000073.1, from coordinate 21,113 downwards.
TAAATCTCTCGCTGTCTCTCTCTCTCTCTCTCTCTCTCTCTCTCTCTCTCTCTCTCTCTCTCTCTCTCTCTCTCTCTCTCTCTCTCTCTCTCTCTCTCTCGTCCGTCTAGTGGCCCGAGTTTCACTCCCGCTGTAGCCACGTCGAAAGTTAATCGCGTGGCATAGTCAGCACAATGGAGGTCGTGCACGTTGCGGCGATCTCTCGGTGATATATGTACTGACGAGAAGCTCGGCTGGTTATAGGGGGTGCGAAGGGGTGGCTGTTGATGGCTGCTCGCTGAATAGCTGCCTCGATGACTCGCTATAGGGACATATATATATATATATACATATATATATATGGATACAATATATATACTTGGGTGCATTCCCTGATGCGCTTCACCCATGCGGTTTCCCGATACATTCGATTTGCTACCCTAATTCCAATTCATCCCCCTTTTCCTCTTCGCTCCTCGTACACGCAATTGACACCGTGTATACGCGCATGTCGCCTGTACGTGTAGATCGCACTAATGATAATTGTGTCAGCGTTGCTCCGTCATTTTCTCTTTTACTATATACATATATATATATATATATATATATATATATATATATATATATATATATATATATATATATATATATATATATATATACAGAAGGCACAAGTTTTGAGGACGGTCCTTGAAGTCGGATGCTTCAAAATGATTTGATATATATATATGGATGTATAATGCGTAACAAGGGAGAGCAGTCTCTCCTAACCGAACCCCATTAATAACCGAGAGCGACAAATGTTTGATATATCGCAGCGAGGAAAAGTTTGATCGTAAATTTACACAACGACCGAAGGGAAAATTCGTCGATCGCCTTTGAATAAATTACGCCTCAAACTACCCACATCGAATTGATTCGTTTGCGAGGAAATTTATTCGGTCTGGTCATAAAATTCGTTAGCGAGCCTCGGCTCACGAGTAACGAGAACGTAGGCATACTGAAAAAAATTCTAGCGTAGCTCATTTGGACTCGTTAATTATTCAAGTATATAAATCCACGGTTTTTAGCGTACTTAAACGTCACTTTTCGCGTGGCATGATTTTCCAGAGTTTCTTTTGTGCTGTTGTTGCATTATTAAAAACACGTAACCGCGATGATTATGACGTGCCGTTGCACGACGCCCCTTGTCGGAGCTCGATCTCAAACTCACTCTCGTGTTGTACGATCTTGACAACGAGGAGGGCGAGAGAGAGAGAGAGAGAGAGAGAGAGAGAGAGAGAGAGAGAGAGAGAGAGAACATTCACACTTTGCACGTATCGTTCTTTTCGAGGCCACGCCAAGAGGGAGCCAATGAAAATGGGACTGCGTGAGAAATTCCAATAAATCTTTAGCAAGGTATATTATAATGTGTTTTAGCGAGAGAACGAGGGAGAAAGAGAGGAAAAGACGGAGACAGAGCACAACCGGCACGAGCTGTTATTATTCGAGTTTGATAACGATAATGTTCGCACGAAAGCCCCTGTTATCTCGCAATCGGTTTTATATAGGACGTACAGAGCGTATAGTGGTTTTTCCCAAAGGTGTTCATATATCTATATATATATATGTGTATATATGTATTTATAAGCATACTGTGGCGCATAATATATTCTAATCGCTTCATCGTGACCTCCGTGTGGAATAAAGAATAGAGATATATACATGTATAATAGACGTATACGTAAAATACGGTGTTTTATGACCTAACGTATTATCGATAACGTATCCACCTCCGATCTGACTGATGAAATAACGAATATAATTCGCGGTTCGCGAATTCGCGCGGGAATTTTGATAGATAATACATACGCAACTCGTGAAATATACGGGGAACGACCATTGGCGGGGTCACTATTTTGTGCTGGGGGGCTAGCCGCCCAGCCTGACAAAAAAAAGTGGTTCCGGTCACAATCATCTTTTTCTAAGATAACATTTAGACAATCGTTGATAATCACGTAAGACAAATAAAACATGAAGCTTTTAGGCCTTAGGCCACAGTAACGGGTATAAAATCATGTGCGAATTTAACAATTTTTTTTTCGTATGAAAAAGTGATTCACTCGTAAAATTAATTATACATCTATTTAGTATGAATATCGAGCTGTTAGAAAATATAAATATTTTTTTTCGATGTACAAAATGGCCAACTACTCGAAACTTCTCGAAACAGCTTTTTTCCAATTGGCGTGACAAATAACTTCAACAATTTTCACTCGATTTACTTCAAATTTGAAAGTTATGTTCCTAGTTGCATTTCGCAGAGAAGTACGTCCGGAATTTCTGATTAATCGAAAACTGTTTATTTCATGAGCAGTTTATGAGCAGTTATAACCATTTTCACTGAAAATTCATTTCTTAAGTTCAAATACCTACAACTTTTGAATAAAACAATATTTTTTTAATTCCGTACGTACTTCTCTAGGTATTCTAATGTAGATTGACGAGAATTTTTGTTTTTTGTTCTAGGTCAAAAATTGTGGAAATGTCGCGCCGCGGAGCGCCTAAAAAAAGATAACAAAAGAAAATGTTAGTAGTCGGCCATTTTGTACATCGAAAAAAATTTATGTATATATTTTCTAACAGCTTGATATTCATACTAAATAGATGTGTAATTAATTTTACGAGTGAATCACTTTTTCATTCGAAAAAAAATTGTTCAATTCGCACATGATTTTATACCCGTTACTGTGGCCTAAGGCCTTAATCAGACATTCATGGTAACTTTAACATCAAATTCTTGAAATACCTTAAAAAATAATCAACTAATTTTTCATTATTTTTTAACCCAGTTACCAACCTTCAAACTTTACTTGAAGGAAAAAAAACTTTGAAAAAAGTTAATTCTTTGCTCTACTTCTTTCTAAGTTCATTTAAAAAACGCAATTTTAAAAGGAAGATTCTCTTTGATGCCTGCCATAATTTTGATAATGCCTTCCGTACCTGGCATTCTTATCGATCAAGAAAATTGGTTTTATTTCTGTTTCCGATCAATAAAAGCTTTGAAACCATGTCAACCGCCCAAACCTTTTTTTTTCACTGCCATATTTAGAAGCCGTTTTCAATTTTTGTTTTTTTTTAGAATAATTTTTTTGTAAGTTTTTGCTTGGTACTCGATTAAAGAAGGATTTCGATTTTTTCTATTTTCTATTCTATTCTATTCTTTCTATTTTTTCTGCAAATCGGCCCAGTACTTTTCGAGCGGGGTTTTTTTCTCACGATTGTCATTATCTATGTTCAGCAGTGACATATGAGAGAATCGTTCCTGAAGCATTGTGCTTCTGAGTCACGTTTTTATCCGCCTCATGGCAGGAAAACTTCTCTCACAGCCGACGGAGCTCACTGGGAGTACCATTGCTGCTTGGAAAAGTTTATATAAGTTAGAGCAGCACTCCTTTTTAATATGCTTTCTTGAATTTCCAACATTAAATCATCATTTTTAAATGAAAGTATATTTTTCCAGACTATCGCATCTGCTTCTAAGGCTGACGTATACATTATTAAGATTTTAAAATAATTATTGATGAAAACCTCTCTATTCTTGATATTCAATAAAAAAAATGTGTCAACTGCATGATGTTTCGATAAATTCTCAAACAGGCATTGTAGATTTACAATGATATTGTTTGTCTTTCGGTGGTACATGTTGATCTTCCAGTATTCTTCTGGTTGTGCATCGGCCGAAAAATCGACTGTATTTCTTCTCCCCTCACTTGACTCAATTGTGAAATGTGAATATTTATTTGATTTACGTAATAAAATAGCTAAGTTATTTGAAATAGCTACGAAATTACCACGATGAAAATAGTTCAAGTTTTATTAAATGAATTATTAATGCTTGCTTGAGTAAAACAAATAAAATTAATCGGTTATTTGAATCCAGGGTGTTAGGAAGGTCGATGCAAAGCCTTAAGGGGGTGATAGGTCACCTCGTTAGGAACACATCTAACTTAGGTTACCTTAATCCCAAGTCTAAGGATTTCGAGATATCATGGTGAGTATGATTTTTGGAAAGTTTCCCAAATCTAGTTACTAACTCGTTCATAATGTTCAAAGAGACAATAATTGGTAACTAAAAACTTATTCGCGTCTTGGCTTAAGGTGTTACCCCCACTTGTAGCGCAAAAAAGGCCTTTTTCATGATTTTTTTTAAAGAAAACTACAAAACTTTTTTAATCGATCAATATACCATCTTAAAGAACACATCTTGAAGAACTTTCAGTAATTTTTTTATTGAAAAATATTACATTGCTTAGTGGCAAATGGCCGTCAATGAAATAATGTTTTTATATACACGGTTTGCGGTGACCAACATTGCGGCGAAGTAGATCATCTGAAAAAAAAAATGCGGATGGATTTAGTCAAATATAAGTATAAACTAGTCTTTAATCGAAGGATTTTAAAAAATATTCATTTTTCACAAAATGGCGGACAGTCAAAGTTAATGGTTCGATTTTAACGAAAAAAACGGCCGTTTTTTGGCTATAAAACGGCCATTTTTTTTCGAAAAAAATCGAACGATTAAAGACTACATTTTTATGTATTAAATAAGCCTGCAAAATTTCAAGAAGATCGGTTCATTAGTGTTCGAGTAATCTTGGCCACCGACTTCAGAAATGCCATTTTGAGAAAAACGCGTTTAAAGTTTCAATTTCAGTTTACACGAAGAAAATATTTTTTTTTTGTAAACTTACATAGAGTCATCTATTCCGGGCTCATACAGAAGTTCTTCCGCCGACGATGCCGCTTGCAAAACTGCAATAAAAAAAATCTTTTTTTTCAAAATCGCAAGTGGGGGTAACCCCTTAATGTTTGTGCAATCGACAAATACCAACAAAATCGTCTGTATCCACACAACTAACAAAATGGAATGTGTTGAATAATAAAAAACTTGTCAAAATATTAAAACACCTCTTATTTCACTGTTACTTTAACAAAAATAGCAATAACATAAGAGTAAACGAGTTAGTACCTAATTTTGGGGAATTTTCCAAAAATCATACTCACCGTGATATCTCGAAATCCTTAGACTTTGGACCAAGGCTTTTCATCGATCTTCCTAATACCCTGTATAATTATTTTGGATCGATTATTTTCTGGCTGCTGGCTACGCCAATGTGAACAACGTTGATGCAACTACAAAAGAAAATCATTTGCCACAATAATTCGCGGATGAACTACACCCATTCTGCTCTTTCGTATTTTCAATATTATCGTTCTCTTGTTTTTTTTTCAATTTTATTCCCACGTGTGCTCGTTTCCGCGCGATTGACAATTTTATTTGGCCCTCTGGAACTGATATATATTTCACGTAGCAGCGAGACAGTATGCTGGTCGCGAAATAATGAGATTTTTTTTTCGTTCTCATATGTTCGAGATAAAACACGCATGCGAATTTTTCATCGTGCGCGTGTGGGCGTTCAAATTGCTCTCGAGCGAAAAATCCGTGGCTCGATTGTATCCTTGGATTCGAAAAATGTGCGGGGCGGGGGTGGGGTTGAGAGGGAGAACGAAAAATGATGATGACGTGCGAGAAAGGGAGAGATAGTGACAACCCACGTTCTGGTTGCACACAACACACATTGACACACTCGAGCCTCCCTTCGGGCTCCCCCTCGGAAACACCCTTCTCGTATGTGCCCATTCATCAAGCTTTATTTTTGCGTTCCACCCCATAATGCGATAGTGTTGCTTCACGATCAAAATTCATATAAATCCATTTATCACTGTTGACACAAGCGCGCGACTTGAAGAGCCGGCACAGAACGCCCGTAACGTTCGGTTTGTCCAGGATGTGCAAATACGTGTGTGTGTGTGTGTGTGTGTGTGTGTGTGTGTGTGTGTGTGTGTGTGTGTGTGTGTGTGTGTGTGTGTGTGTGTGTGTGTGTGTGTGTGTATGCGTGCGTGCGTGTGTGTGTACACGGATATGGTCTCGTTTACGCAGAGTGGAATTATGTATTTCTGCCAAGGGAATTTTTTGGAACGACCTCATTTACAAACTGTTCGGCAAAAATGGTGAAAATGTACTAATTATAATACGCTTTTTGCTCATTTTTTTCTGCCACGGTGTCGCTTTAATTAGTATTATTATTACAATTATTATTATTATTCTCATTGTTATATAGCCACCCTTGGATATCAGGGGTGGCCTTTTAATGGAGATTCATTGGTGGAGACAGTCTTGGCTCGATTGGTAAGAACTTGATTCAGAATTTCGGGACTTATTTATTTTAAGATTTTTATTTCTGTATTTCGCTGGATATGCCAATCTTGAGAAGTAGATCGTGGAGAATCGATAATGGTTCAAAAAGAAAGACAAGTTTTTTTTTTTAATTGTTGAAGGGTTTATCGAGAATTCGATATGCAATTTTTTTTAACAATTCTTTATTTTCAGGAATTGAATATGTATATGTCGATTTTTTAGGCAATTGAATTTCCATATTGCGATAGAACTGCAGTTCGATTGGATATTTCTTTGAATATTGCTATAACGACGTTTTGATATTTGTTTAAAGCATTGAATGCCATATTTAGATTAAAACGAAACTTAAGGGAGGACACGATTATGACCGGCAGAAAAACAGTTGTTTTTCTGAATTTTATTTGGCTACTAGATTATTTATTTGGGATTTGGAAAAACGGTATGTTATTAAGCATGAATTGGAATTATCTAGTGTAATTTTTTTAAATTATAAATAAACAAGGTTATCGAGGTATAATAGAGCCTCAGTTTAAAAAATGTGGTCCGACGGCCGGATCGATAACTTGACAATAATTGGTCTGGAAACAAAATGAAAAAGTTTTACAATCTAAACGTAGTTCTCGTCGTCCGTAGCCGTTTTTTTTTCGAGACAAAAAAATCACAAACTGGCGGGTGTGCAAAAAAGTGTAATATTAGCGAAATTTTTACTTACCTTCGTAGGTTTAAAAAATGTGAAATTTAACAAAAGTGGTTACGTACAACGATATCTATCGCAATTACGGAAATTTTGTTTTTAAAAGTTGCAAATCGCACAATTATAGCTAGAGTTATGATTCTGGCGAGGTCGAGAAAATTTGTTTCGAGAAAAACGCGATTGAAAATTTTAGTATACGTAAATCGTTTCGCTACCGCTCACTCAATCGTCCGTAGCACGGTTAATTTTCAATATTTCAACTTGAAACTTTTTCACACATTCTTGAATATGTATACTTTGAGAAAATGCAAAGAAATCAATATTTTTCCCCGTCTTAAACCGATATTTTTCTGGAATTAAATTTTAACCGCTATTAATTGAATAATTGAAAAATGAATAAATAGCTAATAAAAACTCGGTCAAGTGCGAGTCGGGCCTCGCACTATTGGGGTTCCGTACATATGACATATTAACTTTTAAATTGTTTTTAGTTGTTTAAATACAGTATATAGTACGTAATATCGAGAAATTCTAAATTCCTAACTAGTTTCGTTTCTGAGATAGACCCCATAACAAAAATTGTCTAAAATTGGCTACTTCAACGGCCATCCATTTCTTTATTTTTGAAGATCAAAAAGAAAAAAAAATACATTTGAACTCCCCTCAACGAGCTTTAAAAAATGAAACCTCACATGCCAGGGTAGGACTTTTTATGCTCTTTTTTCATGTACGGGACCCCCATGAGAAATGATTTTGTTGAACTTCTAGTTCAATATGCGGTTTTTGGGCCAACATTCTACACAAAATATGCAAACTAGAGGGCTGTAACTCATTCCGTTTACGAACTAGAGACCCGTGACATGCGGTCGGACAGCCGGCAGAGTGTCATTAAGGGGAGATATACACCTAGATGGTCAAGGTCGAGAATTTAGAAGCTATGAATATTCCGTCGACCGTAGAAGACCTACACTATGGGCCTGGTATCGATGATTCCATGTAAGTTGACAAATTTCATTATTTATTCATTCCCAAATTTTCAAACGCGTTTTTCTCAAAACCACGTTTTTCAAATCGGTACCCAAAATTTCTCGAAAACCAATGAACCGATTGCCTTGAGGTTTTTTGTGGTTATTCTATACACCATTATCTAGTACTTGTCATAGGATTTTTTTTCCCGTTACTTGGTTTTTGTTTTATAGGCGAAATAATAACTTATTTTTAGCCCAAAAATCACTATTTACGTTCAAACGTCCGCCATTTTGTCATAAATCGATATTTTCAAAATCGGCTATGACAAGTACTAGATTATAGTATCTAATTTAATAATCTTTTTGTTTTTTTTTTCAGATGATTTTTGAAGAAACGCCAATGGGTACCGTATACGCAGATTTTTTACGACACTCCAAGGATCATACAACATCCTTGTATATTTTTGATATTTTTAAATAAAGAAAATTAAACATATTTTTGAATGTATATACGTTTAGATAATTAAAACCCCAATCCGAAATTTCAAATAGTTTTCCTTGAAAAAAATTCACAAAAATGACATTTTTATTCCGGCTCCTAGGTGTATATCTCCCCTTAAGGGATAAACACCGTGCAAAATGTTCAAAAAATAAATTTTTTGCATTATCCGATAGTATACACGGTTATAAACGTTCTGTCAAATTTCTAAATCGAAATTAGATAGATTAGATAAAGAAAATTAAACATATTTTTGAATGTATATGCGTTTAGATCATTAAAACCCCAATCCGAAATTTCAAATAGTTTTCCTTGAAAAAAATTCACAAAAATGACCTTTTTCCGGCTCCTAGGTGTATATCTGCCCTTAATAGGGTTCCGTTTGCCCTTGGATACGGAACCCCAAAAACAGACGATCCGGTACTTAAATATTGGGAGCGATCGAATTGTTCCTTTCAGTGAAACCTTCAATTATTTTTCCCCGAAAATAAAGCTCTCTGCTTTTAATAAATATTTCTCGATAAAATTGATTGAGTCGCAGGTTTTAAAAATAGATGGGATGAATTGGTTGAAACGTACGTGGGACAGCCCATGCGAGCATACTGTATAAACTTTGCATGCACTATGCGTTTTTAGCCCGCTGCTGGTTTCGTTGGTCACTACAGAGAAAAAAAATATAAAAAAATAAAAGAGTTACACAATCGCAGCCACATGGGAGCTTTCGATAGTCCGCCTATACTCCCCGCTCTCTTCGTGTACCAGCGGTTACTGGTATAAATTGAGCGGAGGGTACCTACTGGCTTTCGATGGTTCGCGTACAAGCCACCGGACGAGCCATTCCCCTGGTCCCACACGCTCGACGAGTTTACAATTATCCGTAATCGGGGGTAAAATCCCACGAGTAATCTCGACACAACGGAATTTCGCACCTGCGTAGTTAAAACGACAGAACAATTTGCAATAATTCAAGCATTCTTTCGTTTCCCCACCTTTCGCCAGTTTTAATCATTTTCCATCCATTTTTATTTCACCGCCGATCGAATGGAATTTAAAAAAACGCCGTAGAATTTATCGGCTTAAAAGCAGTATTCTGTTCGGCGAATGAATTTTTGTTCTCACATTTTCCTGGTTGTTGGTAACTGTTTAAATTGGAGATGACAAGTGTAGTTAATTAATCATTATGAGCTCAAGCGATTTTTTTTTAGAGACATTTTATCTATCACTGCATAACGACAAAAGTGTCAGTTTCGTAGTTTTAATCATTAGGTAGCTTTCATCATTTTCCGCCCATTTTTATTTCAGCATCGATAAAATTGGATGAAAAGAAAACTCAGTGAAGTTGATCAACTGAAGAAGTGTTTTTTGTCGCTTTCATTTCTCGCTTTCCTGGTATTTGTAACTTTTGAAATAAAAACGAAAGGTCTTTTGACGCTATTACGTAGCTTTAATAATTTTTATCGATCACTGCAAGACGATGAAAGTATTATTTTCGTACTTTTGATCATTACGTAGCATGGAATTTGAAAGAAACGGCAGTAAAATAGATCGGACGGAAAGAAGTGTTCTGTTCTGCAAAGAAAATTTTGTTCTTCCATTTCCCTGGTTATTTGCCATTTTTTAATTGGCGATGATAAGTGCAGAGAATTAATCCTTATCAGCTGAAGGTCAATTTTTCAGGCATTTTTTTATCGATCACTGCATAACGATAAAAGTATAATTTTCGTAGTTTTGATCATTACGTAGCTTTGATCACCCCCCCCCTCCCTCGCCATCAATCAAATTGGACGAAAGAAAACCCAGAAAAGTTAATTGGCTCAAGAGAAGTGTTTTTTAAAATTTGTAGTGTGTATTTGTAATATTTAAAATAAAAAAAAACGATGAAACCTCTGCAATTATTACGTAGCTTCCATAATTTTTGTCGATCACTAAATATGCCAAGTGCAGTGAATTAATTATCCATGTACAAACTAAATCACAATGGTTCACAGACTTTTTTCGATCACTGCATAACGATAAAAGTATCATTTCCCCACCCCCCCCCTTTTTTCTCCATAGATCAAATTAAATTTTTTTAAATTCAGCAAAGTTCGTCGGATAAAAAGAAGTGTTTTGTTTTGCGAATGCACTTTCATTTCTTGTTTTCCTGGTATTTGTAACTTTCAAAATAAAAAAAAACCGATAGGTTCTTTGCAGCTATTACGTAGCTGCAATAATTTCCCATCCATTTTTATTTCACCGCCGAGCGACTCGAACGAAAAGAGAACGCAACAAAATGAATCAACTATTCGGAACGTATTTTTATTCTCTCACTTCCCTGGCATTTGCTATTGAAAAAATGTTAAATGACAAGTCCCGCGGATCAATTATCATCACGCAAGCTTAATCGAAATTTTCCGGAACGTTTTTATCGATCAGCGAACAATGACAAAAATACAATTCGAATGCCCAACGTGAAATGACTAATCCGACGATCAAGGAACTTTCTACGTCGATCAGACATAATTGGCACGTTCATCGCGCTTCGTCGCATGAAATTTCGATGCCTCGCGAGCAACGTACGTGCAGGTGTCAAAGACAAAGCATCGGATGAGCAGCATTATCGGATAAAGCGATTGTCAAGGGGCATCATCGCCCTATCGAGGACATCTACATTGCATCTACGATTAAGCTCATCAGAAATTGCCTCGGTGCAGTGTGTCCAATTCCAGGCATTTGGCGTTGAGTGCTGGTCCCGTATGGCACATACGCGCCCAAACGCGTATGTCTGGGTGGCTTTGACGAGTATCCACCCTGGCCGCGTATACGGCAGTCCAACGACGTGTGCCGGTGGCCCAGTCACCGTAAGCTCCTCACGAACATCGCGACAGGAGCCATCAAAATCCACCATCGCTATGGATGAAAATCGGAAAAAAACATTCTCCGTGAAACTAATGCACGCCTTTTCAATTTTTATCCCATGTGACGAAAAGCAAATGAAGGGCTTCGGCAAACTAACAAGGAACATCATTTAAGGCGTTACCCCCACTTGTAGCGCAAAAAAGGCCTTTTTCATGAATTTTTTTAAAGAAAACTACAAAACTTTTTTAATCGATCAATATACCATCTTAAAGAACACATCTTGAAGAACTTTCAGTAATTTTTTTATTGAAAAATATTACATTGTTTAGTGGCAAATGGCCGTCAATGAAATAATGTTTTTATATACACGGTTTGCGGTGACCAACATTGCGGCGAAGTGGATCATATGAAAAAAAAAAATGCGGATGGATTTAGTCAAATATAAGTATAAACTAGTCTTTAATCGAAGGATTTTAAAAAATATTCATTTTTCACAAAATGGCGGGCAGTCAAAGTTAATGGTTCGATTTTAACGAAAAAAAAACGGCCGTTTTTAGCTATAAAACGGCCATTTTTGTTTCGAAAAAAAAATCGAACGATTAAAGACTACATTTTTATGTATTAAATAAGCCTACAAAATTTCAAGAAGATCGGTTCATTAGTGTTCGAGTAATCTTGGTCTCCGACTTCAGGAATGCCATTTTGAGAAAAACGCGTTTAAAGTTTCAATTTCAGTTTACACGAAGAAAATATTTTTTTGTCAACTTACATAGAGTCATCTATTCCGGGCCCATACAGAAGTATGGGCCCGGATACTTATACTTCAAAAAAATCAATAAAAAAATCGATTTTTTCAAAATCGCAAGTGGGGGTAACCCCTTAAGAAGAGATATACACCTAGATGGTCGAAAAAATCGATTTAGAAGCTATGAACATTCCGTCGACCGTAGAAGACCTGCACTATGGGCCTGGTATCGATGATTCCATGTAAGTTGACAAATTTCATGATTTATTCATTCCCAAATTTTCAAACGCGTTTTTCTCAAAACCACGTTTTTTCAAATCGGTACCCAAAATTTCTTGAAAACCAATGAACCGATTGCCTTGAGGTTTTTTGTGGTTATTCCATACACCATTATCTAGTACTTGTCATAGGATTTTTTTGTCCGTTACTTAGATTTTGTTTTATAGGCAAAATAATAACTAATTTTTGGCCCAAAAATCACTATTTATGTTCAAACGTCCGCCATTTTGTCATAAATCGATATTTTCAAAATCGGCTATGACACGTACTAGATTATAGTATCTAATTTAATAATCTATTTGGTTTTTTTCAGATTATTTTTGAAGAAACGCCAGTGGGTACCGTATACGTAGATTCTTTTACGACGCTCCAAGGATCATACAATATCCTTGTATATTTTTGATATTTTTAAATAAAGAAAATTAAACATATTTTTGAATGTATATACTTTTAGATAATAGAAGCTCCAATCCGAAATTTCAAATAGTGTTCCTTGAAATGACTCATAAAAATGACATTTTTTCCGGCTCCTAGGTGTATATCTCCCCTTAAGGGATCAACACAGTGCAAAATGTTCAAAAAATCATTTTTTTACATTATCCGATAGTGTACACGGTTATAAACGTTCTGTCCAATTTCTAAATCGAAATTCGAATTATTTCGGTCGCTACAGCCTTTTTTACAAGGAACATCACTTTGGTGTCCTCCTCCGATTTTGTTGAAACTTTTTTATGTGGAAGAGCATCAAAAACTAAGAGACACGTATTTTTTTATCGGTGGAAAAACGGTTTTAAGGGGTAAAATGCACCCTCGAAAATAGGGGTGTTTTTCGTTTTTCGTCGATAACGTCATCGTTCTAATCTCCAATGTATAGTACACAAAAAAATAAACATTGTTGGAATTTAAATTTTTTTATATCTCGTACTGTTAAAACGTTATTGACGAAAAACGAAAAACATCCCCATTTTTGAAGGTCCGTTTCACCCCTTAAAGCCGGTTTTCCGCCGATAAAAAAATACGTGTCTTTTAGTTTTTGATACACTTCCACGTAAAAAAGTTTCAACAAAATCGGAGGGGGACACCAAAGTGATGGCCCTTGTTAGAACAAGTGATTGGAGCGTGAGATCCCGCACTCCGAACTTTAAACGCATTTTTCTCGGAATGGTGTTTTTCAAAACGGTGGCCACGCGCAAAGGGAGCGTTTTCAAGCTATTCGTTTGACATTTTAACAGAACATTCTTCAAGTCATTCCTTATGTTGCTATGGAAGCTTTTTTTAATCTTTCTATTTTTTTGCGAAAAACTGTCGAAAAAAGGCTAAATTTTATACTTTTTGTGCAAACCGCCGGCATTTTTTTTTAAATTTCACTACAAAAAAAACCTCTATGGGAACTTTCCTTATAGGCTTTCCTACAGATTGATAATCATTTGAAATGTTTGTTTCAGATAAAATTTGCGTCCGCAATCCTGGCCACCATGGGACACCATTTTTTTCCACGCAATTTTCCGTAAATAAAAACAATGTTAAACAATAAATAAAGAAATTTTTTAAAAATCATTTTCTATTTTTTATCGGCGCTTCAATTTGTAAAAAAAAATTAGACCAATTAGTTTATCCTATCCACCTGAAAAAATTGCAAAAATCGGCTATTTTTCGTGTGGTCACACTGTGATCTTGCTATGGAGGTTTTTTTAACATCAAAATTGACAAAATGGCGGCGGTTTGAAAAAAATCATCGAATCTAGCCTATTTTTTTGACAGCTTTTCGTTAAAAAATAAAGATTTCAAAGAAAAGCCGGCTAATTCACCATACCAAGATAAAGAATGGCGTGAAGAATGTTGTGTGAAAATTTGAGACGCATAGCTTGAAAACTCTTCCTTTGAGAGTGTACACCGTTTTGAAAAACGACATTTCGCGAAAAACACGTTTAATGTTTCGAGTGCAAAATTTTCATATAAATTGTCTACTTACGATCAATCGGCAATGCCAGGTTTATGTTTATAACCGTCTATACTATCAGATAATGCCAAAAAAAACATCGATTTTTTTTAAATTTTGCACTGTCACGATGCCTTAAGTGTCCACCTTCGATTTTGTTGAAACTCACATATGTGATAAAGCATAGAGAACTATTAGACACGTATTTTTTTATCTGCGGAAAAACGGCTTTAAGTTGTGAAACTACCCCTCAAAGAACGGCGTGTCGAGGGGTTATGCAGTGTCACCCCCAAACAGTCCACCCATCTGAATGAAACAAGAACCAAAATTCTTCTAATGTAAAACGATGAAAAATCGACTGTAGAAGTATTGATAATAAAATTAATTAAGGGGTCACCTGTTTTTGAAGAGTCGTTTTCCCCCCCTTAAAACGTTTTTCCGCCGATAAAAAAATACGTGTCTAATAGTTTTTAATGCTTCATCCCATATATGAGCTTCAACGAAATCGAACGCGGACACTCTATCGATGTTCCTTGTAAGGGACAAAATGTTCTCGTCGTGCAAAAAGAGGAACGAAAAATGTCAGAAAATAATTCAGACTGGCAGGGATACTCGTGTGTTGGTAGCAGAAAAAATACAGTACAGAGAGGATAAAAACAATATATAGAGATGCGGGGGTTGTTTGGAAACCCTTATGCATACAATTTAAAAAAAAAGTCGAACGTGAAGTAGAACTTTTACCTCGACAATTGTAAATGTTCTAGCTCGAGGACCATAAAACCTAAACAAAGCTTTATTACTTTACCAAGCTTTGCGAACTCTTCAATTATATCCGTAATTATCTACATTCCACGATAATTTTTCGTACACTGTCAAAAATATGGCAGCGAGAACTGGGTCAAATTAGAAAATTTGTTTCTTATTTATTTTCGAAAGGAATTATTTTACAGCAATCGTAATCATTTGACTTCAGTCAGTGACTGTTACTTTCGTGAATTGTTTCCGAAGTTTTAACCAAATATATAACGGAGGCGACTCCGCTGCGACAGACGGACAGACGGACATGACTAAAATTAGGAACTGTAAAAAATCATTCGTGCAGCTTGCAAAACAAAGTGGGAAAAAATCGCAGGGGCTCCGAACCTATCGACTGATTTGGGATCCACGTCCTCTCGTTTATGCCACGATATAAATATATGTACCACGATATAAACATTATTTTATTTTATCCGAATGTTGGAATACTCCACCATATAAAAAATGATGTGTGTGTGTGTGTGTGTGTGTGTGTGTGTGTGTGTGTGTGTGTGTGTGTGTGTGTGTGTGTGTGTGTGTGTGTGTGTGTGTGTGTGTGTGTGTGTGTGTGTTTGTGTGTGTGGGTACATTCGCTCCTCCTCTTTCCGCTTGCGGCACAAAGAAACGTTAGAGCTAAGAAACGGGAAAAAAAACGTAGAGGCGTATAATTATACAGCGCTCTCTTCTTTAACGCGTCACCCTCTAACTAGCGCTAATAACGCCGCTAATGCTTTTTCCAAGGAAACTACCACAAAACTAACAACCGTGGTCGTCAGCAGTGTCGTTGAGACGAACACTCGCGTTGACTCGCGTTTCCAAAGTCCACAGGTACCGACGGCACAATAGATTTATGCTGTCAAATAATCACGCTAGTTGAATAAGACAGAGTGCATGTCGAATATGGTCAACTCTTAGTTTTTAAACGTAGTACGTAAAAACATTTACCGTTTACGAAATAACCGAATAATTTCATTCGATTTGGATTTGGGAATAAGCTATGGAATAAAAAGTTTTTTTTTCTATTTCACGACTTAAAAAAATGAGCTGATAGGTTTTTAAATTTTTTATTCGGAATAATAAAAATCAGCATTATAAGTAAGTAAATTTATAAATAAACATATTAAATCATAATGACAAAAAGTAAATAATTATAGTTATACTTCGCGTCGATAAACAAATTCACGTCGATAAACAAACGGCCAAAAAAGGGTCATTTTTCCGAATTTTTTTGTCCACTAGATTATTTATTTGCGATTTGGAAAGAAGGTATGTTATTCGCCATACATTAAACTCATTTCGTGTAAATGTTCATTAAAAAAAATTAATGTCGATATTGAGGTACAATGGAGCCTCTGTATAAAAAATGTGGGCCAACGGCCGGATCGACAACTCGACAATGCTTGGTCTGAAAAATAAAAATTTTGTATAATCTATATAAATGTAGTTATCGTTGTACGTAGCCGTTTTTTTTCGAAAAAAAGAATATCCACAAAATAGCGGGTGTTCAAAAGAGTGTCATTTTGGCGAAATTTTTACTTATATTTCGGGGCGTGAAAAAGACTAAATTTGGAAAAATGGCTACGTACCTATAGCGACTGCAATTACGAAAATGTTGGTTTTCTTTTCAATGGAAAATCTCACAATTCTAGCTAGAGTTACGATTCCGGCCAGGTCTAGAAAAATCGTTTCGAGAAAAATGCGATTGAAAGTGTCGGTATGTAATTTAATATAGTAATTAGTATATTTAGATTTTTCCCAGCAGTGTCCGGCCTTAATTTGCATAAACAAAAAGCACCAACGAACGTGATGTTAAAAGTACGTCAATAAACAAATGCCAATAAGCGATTTCTCGCTCCACGTCAGTGAAAAATTCACTCCAATAAATATACACAAATATTTATTTCAAATTCGTGTCAATAAAAAATGGCAATCAACGATGCTCTATTCCACGTCAATAAACACGAGTAAATATTGTTATTCCATTTACCCGTTTCATTTTCTGTGGCAGATTTAGGGCGGGCCCAGTTAGCTTTGCAATTTAGTGCTTAGCGTACATGCACATATATTGGAATCAATTTTATTTGTATACGACACAATTCATTTTCCATTTTTGTGCGAGTACACCATCGAATACGCACAAAAGGGGACTTTTTCCGTAACGCTTTTAGCGGCAATAAAATGTTGGTTGAAAAAAGAGCAGAAAGTATATTGCGGGACAACTCGTTTTTCCGGACGGTGCGATTTTACTGCCGCGTATATTGTCCATCGGTATACCGCCGGGCTCTAGCGCAATAAAATCGTAAAATGTCGAAAGAATATAAAATATAATAATTCTGGATCAATCAGCACGCGAAAACAAAACGAGACCGGTTATTTTCAAAGTGCATTATTGCTCGATTGTCGCGCCGTGCGAAGCGTCATTATTTTTTCGGCTGCCACGGTGTCGTAAAGCAATAAAGGTGAAAGGAGCGAATAATGGCGTTTCGCGCGACGTCCAGGTTATTATTGTCGACGGTGGAGACGAGTTACAACGGACCTGGCATATACAATTATTGCGGCTATTGTACCCATCGCATTTTCCAAAGGAAAAATGAAGAAAGTGCGGCCAATACGCATACGATTATTGGGCTGAAATGTGAATGGAGATTTTTGGCTTCCAGTAAAATAGCCGAAAACCCAGCATTTTTAGCGTAGCATTAGAATTTTTGACTGAAGCTAGATGGTTGCATACTGAAAGTAACCCCAATGAAATTTTGCCCCTCAACTCGCCCCAACCCTAAGAAATAGGGGTTGAAAACTTAAAAATCGTCGTATCTCGATAATTAAAGGCCCGATCCAAAAATGTTTCAAACAAAAGTTGTTTGGAATAATAAAATACGTATAAAATTCTCCGACGTCCAATCCCCTATCTTTGAAAATAGCGGGGAAAACGCGAGAGCACTGTCAACTCCGAATTTTCGAAACGTTTTTGTGCTGCTATTTTCAAAGATAGGGGGTTGGACACCGGATTACTTTATATGCATTTTATTATTCCAAACGACTTTTGTTTGAAATATTTTTTGAACGGGCTATTAATTATCGAGATACGGTGATTTTTTAGTTTTCAACCCCTATTTCTTAGGGTTGGGGTGAGTTGAGGGGCAAAATTTCTCTGCGGTTACATTCAGTATGCGACCATATAGCTTCAGTCAACAATTCTAATTCTGCGCTAAAAGTGCTGGGTTTTCGTCGCCTTTGCTGAACCGAATTGTGCCATTTGGTGCCAAAGCCATAATGTCAGTAGAGCTGACTGGAAAAAGGGAGAACAAAATGGCATGACGTCGGGTAAACCGATCAGTGAATCAACGAATATCGACACGGTAAGTTTCGGATGGACTGTAAAATGAAAATATTAGCAAAATTTTTTTTTCAAACGCTACAGCTAATGCAAGTTGTTATTCTGATAGTAGAAAAAATATTCGAAGTCATTGCGACGCATAATATTGAATGAATTAATAAATAAACAAAAATAAGTGAAAACTTATGAAAAGTAAAAAATAAAAACAAATAAGCAGCGAAATGACTTAATCGTCAGTGAATGGACCAAATTATCAGTAAATAGACACTCGACCGCCAGTAAATGGACGGGTAAATGGATCCGAGGGTCATTTTGTAGCTGGTGTCATACTGAATCTAATGGACTTTGATTTTTTTGTTTCAGACAAGCCGTTGCCGAGTTGTGATGGAGCTACCTAGCCCAACTATTTTTGCGGCGTTACGTTAAACTATAGTTTTTGTACTTGAAAATGAATAAAAATGCATTTTTTTCATGTAGTTCAAGACTTTATTTATCAAGCCCAACAACTTTTATATTCATATCTTTTATAAAATCCTCAACAAAAAAAATCGTGAAAATAGCCTTTTTCTTGGCTCCAAAGTGGACTGGCCGCTCAACGTGAAATTCGAAAAAAACGACTAGTCTGTTTCGACAGAGAAATAGAAAACAAATTTTGAAAAATAATGAAATTATATTATAGGATTATTTAATGAAATGTACACGGTCACCTTTTAACAGTAATTAATTTTGCAATTTTCAGCAGATGAGCTAAATTGTTTACTCTGCTTTGAGAATTATCAGAACAGAGTCTATATATGTTCCTCGACTGGAAAGACGTCAGAATACAGCACTAGTGAATAAACGTGTATAATTGTGACCTTTTATTACGAATGTATTGGAAAATTTTGCAAAATATCACACATTGCTTCTATCTTAATTAATAAAAGTAATACTTGCCCTCAAAACTGATTATAACTTTTGTTTTCGCCTCTAGAATACCTACCGTGCACAGCCGTATCGAGACTAATGTACGTTGCGCGATGTTCAAGCACCACAAACTAGAAAAATTCCGTGTGGCGTAAATATTCGATATTACACTGAGAAATCGATTTAACGGCACCGTGCTAAAGTATAGTAATTCGAGTTTTTATCGGCATTTCACATTCTTGACTTATTTCAAATATAAATCAGCTTTTGTCCATTCACTGGTCACTGTACCCTATACTATCCGGAAATATTCACCTCCGTCCCAACAAATTTTTTTTTTTTGGTTTTTCTATTCATCTTATTTTGATAATCGAATGATAAATAAAATTAGTTTTATTTCCATTTGATTGATTTTACCAGGCGTCTAATCTGATTTATAACTTGTTGACTGAATTTGTATATTTGTGTATAGAGACATATATTCGTTCGATAAATGATTAATAACATACGACAGAAAATGGAAATGGAATTTATTTTCTCCGGCTCCTCACATTTTTAATAATTGAAATATGGATTTGAAAAACTGAAAAAAAATGATATTCTCTTTCGGAACGGAGTTGAATTCGTCCTCATCGTTTTTTTCGACATATATATATATATTTTTTCGGAAAAAACTACAGGCTTCAGGCTTGAGATTTATGTGTAGACACGCTGAATTATCCGGAGGCCTTGTAAGTAAGCCCGAAGTCTTTGGTTATTTTCCGGAAGAAATTTTTCATTCCTTGGGCACGCGCCTGGACAAAAAACCAACACTATAGGGAACGTATAGATATATGGGCAACGATTAGCCGAATGCAAATCTCGTTAAAGCGAGTGATGAGGGTCAGTGAGTTTTCCTACCACGGACGGGGAGGCTACAGGACGTTTGACAAGGGTTCCTCACGAGCACAGTCAAGTTGCCGTGACGAATTTGAAACCGAGAGAAAGTCTTGTATACGCGCCTGACAGAAAGACAGATATTTATCCGAGTGCGTCCGCGTAGCGACAGCTGCGCGACTGCCATCGGAATACACTTTTGTCAATTTGAGCCACGAAGCGGAGAAATTTTTGTCGCGTGTCCCCAGACACGTCTCAAACTATACAGGTTGCCTTATTTGCAAACTTATATGCTCCAAAATTAGAATTGTTTGCCGCTGTGGGATTGTGATAACGTAATTAAGCGAATTTCACGCATCAGGGAATTTACGAAGAACGATTGTTTTCATTCAGTAAATAATGTTGCACTCGATGAAAAAATTTAATTAACGTTCTGTATCGGTAAACTCGTGAAGAAAAATTAAGTATTCGTTACGGAATTGTGTAATATTTATAGTTGACTTGAATTTCACGGAAATAATTTTCTGCATCCGCGAACTTACAATACAAGATGATTTTTCACTGCAGAATTATCCAATATTTATATTTTACTTGTCGTTGACGTGAATCATTAGAGACGGGCTCAACGGTGTACTTGATTTTGCCCACCCGGTTTATCTGAAACAAAAAACACTATTTTTTTCTTAAAATAGATAATGTATGCTAAGACTTGACCGAGCTTTTTTTCCGTAATTGGGCTCCAATCACCAAAGAAAAGTTCCTCGAATTAATTTTTTTGTTTTTTTTTTTAAATGTAAAACGACATTAATATTGTTAATAACTAATGAAAAAGAATGTTGAGAAGAAAAACGTCGGTCAAGACTAAACTACCATTACACTGAATAAGAGCACCAAATTTTAAGTCAATCCGTTTCCTAGATGTCGGCGATGCCAGGTCCATGTTTATAACCGTCTATACTATCGAATAATGCAAAAAAAATCGATTTTCTAAAATTGTACACTATGATGATCCTTTAA
>CALYCA010000072.1:0-31372 GCA_944452715.1 Ophion slaviceki | reverse complement strand
CACTGCATATAGCCCACAATAAGGGGCCAGTCCGCTTTGGAGCCACGAAAAAAGGCTGTTTTTCGCGATTTTTTTGAGGATTTTATAAAAGATATGAATATAAAAATTGTTGGGCTTGATAAATAAAGTCTTAAAATACATTTTAAAAAAATTATTCATTTTTAAGTACAAAAACTATAGTTTAACATAAAGCCTGAAAAATAGTCGGGCTAGATAGCTCCATCACAACTCGGCAACGACTTGTCTGAAACAAAAAAATCATAGTCCATTAGATTCGGTCTGACGCCAGCTACAAAATGACCCTCGGATATAAAGTTTTATCAAAAAATAAAAGAATGGCAGATGAAAAACGAAAAAAGTATTTAAAAAAACGCGTTTTTTCGCAAAAAAAGAGTAAAAATCAAAATTTTAAAACTATCGAGGATCATCTTGTTGCGAATCATGTTTACAATATGTGGTTCAAATTTCAAGAGAATCGGTTTATTAGTTTTAGAGATAAGATGGAGCTAGATTTTGAAAACGTTGTTTCGAGAAAAACGCGTTTGATGTTTATATTATGAAAAACTCTTACCTGAATTCAATCGGCAATTGCTGCACCGTACAAAATCCCTTCTGATTGCTCATCATCGTCGATTTCTTCAAGTCTTGCTTGCTTTCGATTTTTTTAAATTTCCAAAGTGGACTGGCCCCATAACTTCCTCAATTTTGAACGGATCGACTTAACATTTTTCGATAATATTTTCGAAAAGTTGTATATTGAGAATCCGTGGACAACTGAAAATCGATATTGTCGGAAATTTCAACTGGGTGTAAGCCCTTAAGATCAGTCGATAAGAAAATGTCCTAATGAAAAGGACACATTGTTCTACACTGAGAAAAAAAAACCAATTGAATCAAAAAAATTTATTGGCTGATTCAAATAAATGTCTGATCGCGGAGTGCCACCGATATATGAGATTGTTACAATACTCTAAAATATTGGAAAACGTGCACTCAGAAAAAAGCTTTATTATGTTTCAATAAATTGGCACATTAGAACATAATTTCCTAGAAATTAACAAACGTTTACTCGTATGGAGACAGTTTTTATGTGATTGTAACTACAGAATTTATTCAGCGTCACTAAATATGTTTTTTTACGTGCCGATTTTTCACATAAATTAAAAGCCATATTTAAAATAGAAAATTTGAATAAATATTTCCTCAAATCAAATAAATACTACTTTCCAATCACGAAAACCTCTTATTTCGCGACTATGATACTAATGCGCGCATGCGCACTTTGCCCTTCAACGCGACGGGCCCGACAGCAGGCCGCTCGTCAGATGTAGCTCACGCATACGTTTACCATGTAGCTTCTTCCTATGCCAATGCTTTTGGCACAAGTGTCAGTGTTGCGTTTCGGAAGTGAGAAACTCGAAAGTGAGGAATGATTTGAGTGTAAGTAAGAATATAAAGTGAGAAAAAAACGATCAAGTGAAAAAATAATGACGGACGAAATGACACAATTCCTCAAAGAAAACCAGCTGGGGGATTATGAAGAATCCTATTAGATGTTAAGAAAAACTCTATTTGTCGGATATAAAAGACCTATTTCTTCTAATTTATATATCCTATTAGATGTTAAGAAAAATTCTTAGTAAATCTTAAACATAAAGTTAAATAAAAACATTTCTTAGCTGTTAATACAATCGTAATAGGCCGACATACGAATAAGAAAACTTATTCGCCAGGAGACAAAATTCTTTGTCCTTAATAAATCTTTTTTCTGAGTGTGATTGATTCACATATCATTTTATTTTATTTGAAAATCTCTTCTGTTCTGTGAATATCTTCATTATCCTTCAAATAAAATTATATTCTATTGAAATCATTCTACATACAATTCGTAGATGTATGGATGAAATAATTAAGCGGTTGTTACAACATTTTTTATTTCGTACAAAAATATAATCAATAAAATGAATTATTTCTTTACAACATCGAAACGAATATGCCATGAGACGTAAGCTTTCAATTTGGTTTAAATCTTAAATAAAAAGTGAGCATTAGAATATGATCATCCACGATAATAGTGGAAAGAATATCAGATATCCAATGGAATTTCCATGGAAAGAATATCAGATATTCAACTGATAAGAACGGATACTACACTTTGATCTTAGCCACTGGACAAGAAGCGGTAGTCTTCAGAGTTTCTCCAGCGTTTAAGGCGTTACCCCCACTTGTAGCGCAACAAAAAGGCCTTTTTCATGAATTTTTTTTAAACAAAACTACAAAACTTTTTTAATCGATCAATATACCATCTTAAAGAACACATCTTGAAGAACTTTCAGTAATTTTTTTATTGAAAAATATTACATTGTTTAGTGGCAAATGGCCGTCAATGAAATAATGTTTTTATATACACGGTTTGCGGTGACCAACATTGCGGCGAAGTGGATCATCTGAAAAAAAAATGCGGATGGATTTAGTCAAATATAAGTATAAACTAGTCTTTAATCGAAGGATTTTAAAAAATATTCATTTTTCACAAAATGGCGGACAGTCAAAGTTAATGGTTCGATTTTAACGAAAAAAACGGCCGTTTTTGGCTATAAAACGGCCTTTTTTTTCGAAAAAAAAAAATCGAACGATTAAAGACTACATTTTTATGTATTAAATAAGCCTGCAAAATTTCAAGAAGATCGGTTCATTAGTGTTCGAGTAATCTTGGTCACCGACTTCAGAAATGCCATTTTGAGAAAAACGCGTTTAAAGTTTCAATTTCAGTTTACACGAAGAAAATATTTTTTTTTGTAAACTTACATAGAGTCATCTATTCCGGGCCCATAGAGAAGTATGGGCCCGAATACTTATACTTCAAAAAAATGCAATAAAAAAAAATCGATTTTTTCAAAATCGCAAGTGGGAGTAACCCCTTAAGTAGATTTTCGTTTCGCGCTATGCTTACGAGAAACGAGCGCGCGTGCGGCTTCTAGCGGTTACTCCGAGAACTACGGGTTTCCTATAATTTCGGTCGCGCTCGGCCATGATTTGGGTGAATTTTTTCAACCAAATGCGCAAGAAACAAATTTTATTTTCGCTTAATTTTTCAACCAATTCAGTCATTTTCTTAATATTTTTTAATCAAAATAAAATATTAATATTTCAACGAATAATGTACTTGAAAATCAATATCGGATAAGGTGAAAAAAATAAAATAACATATTTACTGGATAGAATTTTTATCTGAACCAAACCAGCGAAATTCATTTTTTCTTGTGTACTCGAATCAACAATATTCATGTTATGAATTGAAACGCTTTATTTGTTCGTTCCCGAAAATACTTTCAAAACTATACAATTTGTTCGCGATAATTTTTTAGATAGTTTCAATAAAATATGGTTCTCGGCTAACAGTATATGTTTTGAATAATAAAAAACTTTTAATTTTGTCATGTTATAAAAGTCAGTAGCGTTTTGTTTGAACTAATAAATCCAATTATTTACACCAACAATTTTACAATCGAATCAACGAAATTTCATTCAATAACACCAATGATATTGGATCAATCATTTTTTTTCTGTGTATTGCAGCAAAAAGTTCAAAGTAACCCCGTTTTACGGTACGGAGAGGCTTGCACTTCTTTCTCCGCGTCTTCCCTGTATTTCTCTCTATCGCTCAGCGTGTTCCGTTCGGAGTGCCTGCAAACACGGAAAGTCGGTGAGTGGGCAAGAAACGTGCCGGAACCAAAGCGCACCTAGCCCAGAGAAGAGAGAAGATCAGAGTGCCGTCGAGGAGGTGCTTCCGTCGTCGGCGGTGGTGACGACGAAGACGACGACGACAACGACGATTTCCCGAGTGACTTGTCGCCAAAGGCGCGTTCCGTCGGTGGATTCCTCAAAGCTCCTTTCTCCCTCTCTCTCTCTCTCTCCCGCTCTCTTTCACAATTCCACGCCGAGCATTTGACACTCCGAAGTGTCTCGTCGGAAAATGTGTCGCGAAATTTCCTCATTGTTTCGCACATCTGTCGAAGTCGTTGTCGCAGTTTATTTTGGGACCGGGAAGAAAATTCTCTCGTAATCCGACGTGCGATATGTCGAGGAGAGAATTTTTCATCCATCGGATACGGGAACGCCCCCGGAGAAAAGTTTCAATTTGATATGTCGAGAAGATGGACCGGGGATTCTCGAGAAAAATACACGATGGTTATTTGCACGAATCTCGTGCCAAACAACCGGATGTACGTTCTTTCACGGTCGCTTCTTCTTATTCTCGGATATCTAGCGCGCGCGTGTCTGTGCGTATAAAGTTCACACACAGACACAGCATCCGAGCTAACACGAAAGCAGAACACAGTAAAAGATAACCAGAGTGGATGGCAATAGCGTGGTGAACCCTCGAAAACTATTTCAGTGGACGAGCGAGTTAACGCTCGTCCTCTTTCTCTCTTATCCCCTACACCGTCTTCGACGTAGTCGATAAATGGTCCAGGAGACGCTTTTTTCCTCGGTCTTTCGATATTTTTTGTACTCTCTTCTCTTTTTTTGTGGCCTCTCTTTCTTCGCCTCTCCTTCGCTCCGTATATACATCTCTGTACGTGTACACACATACTATCTCGCATACCGACTCTATCGAGTCTCTCTCTCTCTCTCTCTCTCTCTCTCTCTCTCTCTCTCTCTCTCTCTCCCGCTTCTCCGTCTTGCCAAGAGGGCACCAATCTCCTTTACGATCTTTCGAAAGAAACATCTAAAAAAGCGAGGCCGAGATAGAATCCATGTAGTCCTCCCCCGTGCCGAGAGATAGTAGATGTACTTTGATCTATACGTGTATAAGAGCCCGACAAAACGTCGAGGCAGGGCTAACGATTCGGGGAGAAAAGAGGGATGGAAAAGCATCGAGGTCGCACAAGGTAGGAAGAGTAACGAGTGCGATCGAGATGAAGGAAGAAAGTTGAGTAGTCCGGTTGACTGGGAAAAGGGAAGAAATAGAAAAGAAGATAGGGCGAAGGAGGGAAAAGAGGAAGAAAAAATACGACTATGGAGAGGTAGCGAAAAACGTGGCCGATGTCTTTCACCGGAAAGTGATGGCAAAAGTCCCGAGGCAGACAAGAGAGTTAACCTCTCGAGATGCTGCCAAGCCCTGAACATGTCCAACTTCTCGACACTATATATTGTTTTTTTTCTATATATATATATATATATATATATATATATATATATATATATATATATATATATATATATATATATATATTTATACATCCGCAGCCTTGTTATCAAACATTTTACCGCTGTTTCGAAATTTTTACTATTTTTCTCAATCCCCCAACGAAGCGCGAAAATATTCCTCATTTTGTTCCACCCTGCTACGATGATAAAGTCTTTTGCATATTACATCGTGAATATGTTCTCCATTCGCGTGAAAATGACAAATTTCGTACAGGTATTTGGTTGTGTCAATGAGCAATGTCTACACGCAAGTGCAATTTAAGGGGGGAGTTCTCGCTTGGCAGCCGAAGATATGCAAATTTCCAAGATTTTTTGTCTCGAAAGTATTTATTTTATATATTATGATTGAAATTTTAAATAAATATTTTATTAAATGTTATGATTTTACGTTTTTTTTTTATGTTTAAATATAGCAGCTGTACGACACTTGCTTCAGAGATGGTTTCCGCCTGAGTTGGTAGATAGCGTCTGACGCATTGATCTGAAATATCGGAGCCAAGAAGTTTTAGATTTCTCAGACCCACACGCTCTGTGTGAACATGAGCAATCTAAAGAAAAGTGAAAATTGTAAATGCGGTACTTGTTTAAAAAAATGTTCTATGTTTCGGGACATTTTGACTATACTATGTTAATGAAAGCATATTTAAGAAAAAAAAATTAAGAAACTTGAGGTTCACATAGACGGCAATGGCCTTATCTAAAAGTGTGACAAATTTCAAAATGCTCGAACAGATAGTCTTTGAGTTATCGTGTACGAGGTTCACAAAAACGGGATTTTCTGGAAATCGGGTTTAAAATTTCAAGCCTCAACAAGTTTTGTAATCAAATAACCCACCGATTAATTTGCAATTCCGGGGCCATGAAGTAGTCCCTCAGCTTCCTCGTGAAGTTTATTTTCGGCCATATACGCTTTTCAACGTTATAAAAGGATCTCCCCCTTGAGAAGTCTGCGTAAGTTTAAAATTTCAAAAATACGATTCTTTCGGATAGTTTCATAGCCTAGATTCTCAACTTCAATTTGAACAGAAGGATTCTCACAAAATTAAGATAATTTACCGTGTTATAAGGAGTTTGGGGAAGCGTCAGATCCAATGAGGTTATCGGGGGGGGGGGGCAGATGTCGCTCTCTACCCCCTAGAGATTCGAAAAAATATATATAAGGGTCTAAAATGTCTACAATTCATATTTCCCCCATCCTCTCTCTCCCATCTTGCCCACCCCGCCCCGGCCCAACAACTGGCAACGCCTTTGGTCAGATAACCCACTGCGCTATGGCACATTTTTTTTCGAAATTGTGTTTCACAAAACGATGCAACTCGTACCTTAAAATCCATTCATCCACTTCACGTCAAATTCTGACGGTGCATACAGTAAAACGGGGTCAAATTGACGTTAAGGGTAACTGTGACCGTTTTTGGGGCTAATTCAACAGAGCACTAAAATACAGTAGAAATGTGCGGCCACTTAAATGTGTTTAAATTTTTTGTTCAAGTTCATTATAATGTTGCTCGAGTTGATTTTGATCTCAATGATAACTATAACACTGATTAAGCACCAATAATAGTACCCTAGGTACTTGATATTTTTATGTAAAATGTTTCCTCAATAAAGATGACAACTTTATTGTACAAAATCATTGTTTTTCATTCAATACCATGTATAATGCATAAAACATTCAATTTTTTAATCAAAATTATGTCAAAGTACCGTTAATCTTCGACATAAGTTGGCTTTCAATGCCTGGTCAAAGAAACCCCACATTCGAGATTACTTTGACGCTTGAAAAACAAATTAACAAAATTGTGGGGGTCGTGGTGGGGCTAGACTTTCTCTTGCATTTGATAGCCAAAGGATACAATGTTCGAGTGAAGCAAAAAAGTTTGAATTTCGGATGTTAAAAAAAAGTTACCTAAAACTTCGAAAACCTGAGAAGAGTTTGTGGCTTCCGGATGGAGGCCGTGTTGAGGATCAGCGTTGTGCCGACGTTTCGCAAACGTTACAGTCTGCATCATCAAGGCTGAGAGCTCCGATACTGAAGCTCTCGTGTCTCAGGTATTCCTTATATAGTTGCAGTCATCGTTCCAGATCACTGCACCAGCCAATCAGATGTTTTAATTGATCAGCTGGTCAATTAAAAAACCGGGAGGACGGTGTGCCAAATAGGATTGACGTGATATCCTCCATCTCTGTTTAGGTTGTCCGGATGTTTTCGGATTTCCAAGCCTTCTCGGCGTTTCCTGGAAAAATAGCTGTTTGATGGGGCCAGACTTTGGGCTTTGTCGAACTGGATGGCATGACCAGTCTCCATCCAATGTTCGGCCAGCGCTGATTGTGTAATATGGCCATATTTGATACACCGTTGGTGTTCTTTGATCCGTGTACTGATCTTCCTCCCGGTTTCCCCTATGTACACTTTGCCGCATGAGCAGGGTATTTTGTATACTCCTGGTGCACTTAATGGTGGTCTTTGGTCTTTTGCACTCGGAATCACTTGTGCTAGTTTCTTCTGAGGTTTGAAGATGACTCGCACGTTATGTTTTCCAAGGACCCTGCCTATGCGATCGGTTATGCCCTGAAGGTATGGAAGGGAAGTTGTTGCAGTTATTTGTCCTTCATTCTCTCCATCAGGTGCTGTAACCGTTTTCGGATCAGCTATTTTTCTTTTTAGATTTTTGATCGTTCTTTCGATGTTGCCTGGCTTGTAACCATTGTCTCCTAAAGCTTTTCGTAGGTGTTCTAGTTCAACCTCCAGGGAGTCTGGTTCGGAGATCGCTAGAGCTCTGTAGACCAGAGAGCTTATGACCGACTGTTTTTGGGAAGGGCGGTGATGGGACGTAGCGTGGAGGTATCTATCCGTATGCGTTGGCTTCCGGTAAACTTTATGGCCCAAAGTGCCATCGCTTTTCCGTTGAACCAGTACATCCAGAAAAGGGATTTGATTTTCGTGTTCTATCTCCATGGTGAATTGAATATTGGGGTGTTGGGAGTTGAGGAAAGTTAAGAAATGATTGAGGTTTTCTTTGCCGTGACTCCAAATGACGAAGGTGTCATCGACATATCGGAACCAGGTGGAGCGCTTGAGGGAAGCTTCTTGCAGAATTCTGTTCTCGAAGTTCTCCATAAAGATGTTGGCAATGATAGGGGAAATAGGGGAACCCATGGCTGCGCCTGAAGTTTGTTCATAAAACTGGGATTGAAATTGGAAGTATGTAGAGTTTAGGCAATGTTCTATGAGGGGCAGTAGGTTAGGGGCAACTTTTTTGGAATTTTTAACTATGCTTAGGGTTTCATTGGTTGGGACGTTTGTAAACAGGGATACAACATCGAAACTCACTAAAATATCTTCTGGTTGTACCTTGATAGACTGGATCTTGTTCACAAAATTCTTCGAAAACCTGTTCAAAGTAACCCCATTTCACGATAGTCCACAATATTTTCCATCGTACGACTAGATGATTTTTTTCCCACGTCCATCCATTTGTCAACAAATCACAAAAATCACCATTCTCGATCGAAAACCGAACCTTTTTTTCACCCACATCTCGCTGTTTCTCCAATGTCCAAAAATTCCAAAAATTAACCATCATTTCACCCAAACGCTTGCGCACTTCAGTTCAAAGTATCCGGCCCCTGTACGTATTCTTTCCCACACTCGCGTTCGCGAGTAGTTTTGCACCGTGCTTCGAATGTATCGAGCAGCCAATTTGCAGACGGCAATTTCCGTTTTTCGCTATTGATTCACGCGTTACTCTCGAGGCACTTTCACAGAGAGTGCTACCCGTGCACGCCGTTCTCCCGTCTTGTTTTTTCGCATCGAACTGCAACAAGGCAAAGCTTAGAGTTGGGCCGTGCCGTATAGGTGTTCATTGGTGAAAACGCGCGTATATGCAACGAGTACGGTACAAGTTGCCATTACAGAGCGAAGGAAGAAGGTCAGATAGCCCTAATTTCCAGGTTGCTCTCCGCGGAAGACTCACAATGCGCGCGCGAACACTTCCTTGCCCCCTGCCCCACCCCGATTCATTACCAGGCGGGGTCCTCGTATTATTATTACGAGCCCGAATTACCTAATTTTGCTCGTCGTTACGTTGTTACGGGGAGAGGAGGGTGCCCACCAAATGCCCCCCCTACACCCTCTCTCTCTTTCCCGCGTTGCCGCTTCATTGCTCGCCCTTCCGTGGCGGCGCCCTCTGCTCCGCGGTGCTCTTCCGGCACCTATCCCTTTTTCTCTTACGGCTCACCGGGAGGTGGACGTCGCGACGGCACCGCCAAGCCACGATCGTGATACACATACACACTTTCGTATGCTCCCGCTGGCGTTCCCGGGTGAGTCCCTCTTCCGGAACAGGCGAGAGAGAGAGAGAGAGAGAGAGAGAGAGAGAGAGAGAGAGAGAGAGAGAGAGAGAGAGAGGTTCGCGTTAAGCCACCCCATTTGAGCGTTTTCCACCCCGACGACGACCTTACCGTAGGGTAAATATAGCCCTACCGCGGCGACGAGATGGGAGCTCGCGGCGCGCGGTGGCGAGCAAGGGTGATCGAGGAAAGGAGCGGGCAGGAAGGTTGGGGCGCGTCGTGAGTGGAGGTGGCGGGTTCTGGGGTGGGGTGGAAGAGTGGGTTGGCGGTTTGGGGGACGTTGAGTGTGGGGAAGCTGCTTGTGGCTCCTCCACGGAGAGTTCCTGTGGCAAAGTATATAACGCCACCAGAGTCCGCGCGGACACGAGTTCTCCAAAACGGCCAATGCGAAGCTCCCTCCAACCGACTTCACCAATCGTTCGCCAGTTTTCTCGAGCCAGCGTGCTCTCCGCTGAGCGAGAACGCTTTTAAAAAGGACCAATCGCCGAGTGGCACGAACCAATCGTCGACGCGAGCGCGCGTTTGCCTTTCCGAGCGACGAGCGGAGCAACTGAGGTCGGCACGGTGCTGGTCGGAGCGGCTTGGGGTCCGCGCGGACTCGTCTACCAGCCGAGCAGCCACCGCGCCAACTGTACACACCGACGTGTACTCTATACATCAATGGATGTAATGTGTGCGCAGAGAGAGAGAGAGAGAGAGAGAGAGAGAGAGAGAGAGAGAGAGAGAGAGAGAGAGAGAGAGAGAGAAAGACGGATATTCGAATGAAAAAGACAAAGATGCCGATGTGGAGTATAAAGGAGTGAGACGACACCGTACGAGAGCTCGATGCGGCGCGTTTCGAGGGCAAAACTATCGGCCACCCATACACATCTCTGTCGCGCCCCCTCTTTCAGCTACCCGCGGAACTCACCCTTCATTCGCTCATTCGCCCTAACTCTCTCTCTCTCTCTCTCTCTCTCTCTCTCTCTCTCTCTCTCTCTCTCTCTCTCTCTCTCTCTCTCTCTCTCTCTCACCCCCTCTCTCGCTCTCTCCTCTCACATGTATACGTTTGTGTGTGTGTGTATCTTTATATTCCGCAGGCAACTTTCTCGTAGGACCATAGGGCTCCTGATGCCACTGCTGCTTGGCTGTGCAGGGTAAGAGCCTCGCGAACTCACAACCCAAAGGGAAGAAAAAATTAAAATAAAATAGAAAAAAAAAACTTGAGAGACGCAGACTGGGAGAGCGCGAGCGCACGACGGACCCGGGGCACTCATCAGCTCTCGCTGAGCCTTTTTTCTGCTCATCCGTAGAGACGAGTACCTATATATATATATATATATATATATATATATATATATATATATATATATATATATATATATATATATATATATATATATATATATATATATATATATATATATATATATATATATTGCATGTAAACCCTTACCGTGATGAAGCGCCATCTCTTTTCGTCTCACGAACGAACGATGAAAGAACCGAGTGAAACAGAGAAAGAGCTCGGCATCTGTAGCGCGGGGGAGGGGCGAACGAAGATGGCTACATCGAGCTATTACGGTATAACAAAGTTCGATGTTTCGTGTACATCGCGATCGTACGTCAATACATTGCAATTTATTTTAGAAAAAAAAAACAACGTACAGGTATGTGTGTGTGTGGATGGGTGTATTATATGCAGAAAAGCGGAAGATAAAATGAAGAAATAGTAAAAGATATGGAGGCACCCTGTTGTGCCAGTCCGAACGAACCCGTTGCCGGGAAACGCGGCGGTGCACCTGATACAGGACGGTCCGAAAAGTGACGTTTGAAAGGTACATCGTGTCCTATCCGAATCAAGTTGTTGTACAACTTAGTTTTTGAGAAAAAAGCGTTTTTTTTTTCTTCAAGTTTTTCCGCAGCATGCATTTTCTTTGTTTTTCTCTTGTGTGTGTGCCCTTTTAGAAGTTTTTAGAAGCGATTGGTTAGTGGCTGGTTTTCTCGAACCTACTTTTTTTGAAATTTGATCGAATTCTCAAGTCGGAGGATAATCATTTACATCAGTGTTCACTTGGTCGATTATTCATCGCTGAAGAGGGCAGGAAACATCGCTAGGCGAGGAAAACGATTTCCGATTTTTATGATTTGTTTTTAAAGGGAAGATTTATTCACCATTTTTGAGACTTAGTTTTATTACTACTTTTGGCTGTTACATAGTGTTTTAAAAATATTAATCTTTAAAAATGGCAGGGTCTTCTAAACAGCATTTTCAAATGACTTTGACGTTTGCATCGTTGGAATGCAACGGTTTTTTTTATTTTTTATTTTTATTATTGCCCGAAACTTCTTTCTGCGACTTGAAGTCGTAAATTCATGATAAGAATGAGTAAAAACGTTGGATCATTTTCATAGCCTCCATCGGCTAAGAAGCAATTTTGTCAATAAAAAAGAATTTATTTCTGTTGCCTTTCAACGATGCGGACTTCAAGATCATATTTTCAAAACTGGCGTGACGTATAGCTAAAAAAACTAGTCGTCCTATTCTGATGAAATTTGGTACGAATCTTTCTAACCTTGCTGTCTAAAACATGACCCTGAATGTTATTGAAAATAAAAAAAAGGATTTTTCTCTATGGTAAAACGTAGCCATTTTTTCGGAAAATTTAATCCGTTTGTTTAAAAACGTACCAGCGATATCGAAATTTTTATGTTTTCTCCAAAAGTCGCAGCCACCAAAATTTATCTGCTAGTCAGATTTTTCCAGTTTTTATGATTCGTGTTTTCTTTAAACATTCAATGACCCCCTATTTTTATTGTCGTTACGGATTCTTTAGAATGTTCAACACCCGTAGAGCACTTTATATCAGACATCTCGAGTTCTTCAGTGTATAAATTATTAGATAGCAATGTGGCCAGCGTGTCAGCTCCATAAAGTGTCGAATGAATAAGACGATTTTTAGTCTTCATTTTTCGTTGAAAGTTCGGTAACGTGCCACAACATTTTATCAGTATACTGACATGCTTTTTTACTTGATTGTATTTTTTATATTGTTAATTATAGACGAAAATTAGTTAGTTGTTAAATGTTCGAGTTCGTGAAACGAGTACTTTAATACGATAAAACAAGTGATAAAAAATCGCAAGAAAAGTACACACGTACACAAAAGAATTCTTTTTTTGAATGATTCTTTCTTGAAGACAAAAAAAGATCGTGGAATATGGTGGGGTGATATACTCCTTTTCGATACATTCCTTTTGGACGTCATTTTTCGGACCACCCTGTATACAGGGTGTCGCAGAACTAAATGCTTTCCCTGAAATGGGGAGTAGGGGGTGAAATTCTGAGTCGATTGATATAAGCATGTGTGGGTCTCAGATCAACCGCTGAATTATTATTGATTTTTGAAGGCCGGCGCACTTGATTGGCCCGTCTTAAAAAATTAATAATAATTCAGGGGTTGATCTGAGACCCACACATGCTTATATCAATCGACTCGGAATTTCACCCCCAACTCCCCATTTCAGGGAACGCATTCAGTTCTGGGACACCCTGTATATGTGTATGTACGAGGGTACCGACACTTCCAATCTCTCGTACCCTCTTCTTTTCTTCTGCACCGATCTATACACTCTATTATTCCGTTCAACTCAGTCTCTCCTAGCTATAACTGTCTTTACTTCTCGTACACGCCTTTCGACGTTTCTGCACCCTCGAGTTTTTCCTCGTGTACGACGTTTAGCCTTTTTTTTGTCTTTTTCTTTCCTTTCTCTTTGGTACTGCGTACAATATTTATATGCACCTATGGACACGAGCTATGCGTCCGTTTCCATTCGGCTCCATCCGGTGTGTCTTTTACTGCCGTACGATTTTCTTACCCCGTCACTATACACATCGCACGTGCTTCTTTTTTTGCAAGCTCTCGACCGCGTACAGCACGCGGGTTCGTACCCTGTTCTGAAGGCTCGAGGACGTAATTCAAATTCTCCGATATCCGAAATACGTCGGTTTCAACGACTCTATCGAAGAGGCGAAGGGGAAAGAAACAAATGCGGAGGAACATGTCCGAGGATGAGAAAAAAATGTGGACAAGTTTTATCGAGGATGGCGGACGAAATCGGGAGGCTTGTGGGGCCGAAAAAATGTTACGAGAACATTTTTCGATAGGGAAAAGGACAAATTCACAATTGTCGCTTGACTTTAGTGATTTTTTAAATTTATGTTGGTCGATGTTATACAGGGTGAGGCACTAACTGTTGCCACCTTAAATATCTCTGTAATTATCGGCGTCACAAAAAAATGTTTGAAACAAAAGTTGTACCGTACGAAAGGGGTCATCAAATGCGACCATTTTTTTTTAACTCAATGGAGGCGCTGTCGTACAGTAAAGGTCACCTCCACTTTTCTAAATGGGACGGTACATTTTTCTTTCAACTATCTTGTAGAGCATCGAAAACTGCATAAAAAACATTTAGGGGTCAAAGTCGTTCAAGGTCATTTAAGATCAAAAAGTGACATTAACTTTATTTTTATGTGAAATTACCTTTATTCGAAGTAGATGTTCAAAGTGATTGCCATTGGAATCAATGCAATATTGCAATCTCCTCATCACGGATTGTGTAGAATTTCTCATCACTTCGGCACTTATCGAATCACAGGCTCGAAGAATTCTCTCACGCATATCGTCCGGCGTAGTTGGACGTACTTTATAAACAAGATCTTTCAAGTATCCCCACAAGAAAATGTCCAGAGGGGTCAAGTCTGGCGAGCGAGCCGGCCACGATACAGCTCCTCTGCGTCGAATCCAATGATTTGGAAATCTCTTTTGCAATTCATTTCTAGCTATCAGCGAAAAATGTGCCGGGTACCCATCGTGTTGATACCACATTCTGTTTCTTGTTTCCAAAGGTATTTCTTCCAATAACGGACCTAATGTTTCTTAAAGGAATGTGCTGTACTTTCTACCATTAAGATTCCCTTCAACGAAATAAGGGCCTATGATTCTATCCCCAATAATCCCACACCATACATTAACCCCACCACGGTCTTTGGTGTGCAACTTGCCGCAGCCAATGTGGATTTTCAGTTGACCACAAATGCATGTTATGCAAGTTAATATTTCCATGATTCGTGAACGATGAATGGCAATCACTTTGAACATCTACTGTGAATAAAGGTTATTTCACATAAAAATAAAGTTCATGTCACTTTTTGATCTTAAATGACCTTGAACGACTTTGACCCCTGAATATTTTTTATGCAGTTTTCGATGCTCTACAAGATAGTTGAAAGAAAAATGTACCGTCCCATTTAAAAAAGTGGAGGTGACCTTTACTGTGCGACAGCGCCTCCACTGAGATAAAAAACAATGGTCGCATTTGATGACCCGTTTCGTACGGTACAACTTTTGTTTCAAACATTTTTTTGTGACGTTGATAATTACAGAGATATTCAAGGTGGCAACAGTTAGTGCCTCACCCTGTATATGAGTGTTGTTTATTTGACGGGCCCGCATGAGCTTGCGGGCTGAAAAAACGGGACGTTTTTGAATAAATTTTTCTGATGAGAGTATTGTGGTGACGAGTTCGGTATTTTACAGACTTTTTCTCGAGAAGATTGAGTTTTATTTTAATTGACAAATATTGATGAACAATGGAGTTATTATTGTTTTAACAACGTGCCGCCGTTGCTGCATGGCTAATCGGTATAGGTGGTTCTGGCAGCCAGGGTGATGTGAAATGAACAATGAAAAATGTATCCTTAAGATAATGACAAAACGTACGCATGACCGAATAGTTTTTTAAACTCCGAGAGGGAGGGTGGGAGGGAGGGAGAGAGGGGGAGAGAGACTGGGACGGCGACAGGGGCATGGAGAGGAAGAGGGAGAGATGGGGGCGGGTTGAAATTCCGAACTTTGAATGATCAGAACGCTCAAAACTCGGAAAATATACTACCCCAAAAGATCAAAACTTCGAAAGAATTTTACCCGAAAAACCAAAACTCCGAAAATCTGAACGGGGCTGCATTGAAATTCCGAATGTTGAAAGATCAGAACGCTCAAAACTCGGAAAATATACTACCCCGAAAGATCAAAACTCCGAAAGAATTTTACACGAAAGACCAAAACTCCGAAAATCTGACCACCGTCAAAATAATTCGGCTATGCAAGTTTTAAAAGTTTCAAAATTTTCAATAAATCGACGAATTGTTTCAACAATTTGTTTTAATGACAAGTGATTTTACGTCAGTTTTGAAATTTGTCGAGACAATGTTATACGTTCTACATCATTTGCAGTCATCTGTGTAGACTTTCGCTGGCATAATCTTGACGAACCTTGTCATTTCGGAACATTGAAATTAGGAATTTCAACCCGGTCCTCATGTCAAGATCATGTCAGCAACAGTCTACACAGTGGACTGTAAATGATGTAGAACGTATAACATTGTCTAGACAAATTTCAAAATTGACGCAAAATCACTTTTTAATTAAAAAAATTGTTTAAATAATTCGTCGATTTATTGAAAATGTTGAAACTTTTAGAACTTCCATAGCCGAATTATTTTGACGGTGTTAAGATTTTCGGAGTTTTGAGCGTTCTGACCATTCAAAGTTCGCAATTTCAACTCGGTTGCATCTTGAATTTTAAAAAATTAAAATTTGGAATTTTAAACCGTCGGAGCATTCAAAGTTCGGAATTTCAACCCGGCCCCAGAAAGAGAGAGAGAGAGAGAGAGAGAGAGAGAGAGAGAGAGAGAGAGAGAGAGAGAGAGAGAGAGAGAGAGAGAGAGAGAGAGAGAGAAAGAGAGAGATCGACGAGAGTCATGCGGTCAGTACACGGTCGGTTGACTCGTGAGAGAGCAAAACGAGAGGATGAGCCCAGCAGGTACGAGCGGAAGGTAAAGGGATGCAGCCGACCGGCCACGAGCTGCATCGAGAGATCGTAGTCTCCGTACTGAGCCCATTAATTAGGGAATTACACCACGTGGTCTTCGATTCCACTCGAACGATCACGCGGTAAGATCGTTCTCCGTGCACGAACCCATCGCCCCCATCCTCTCTCGTACACACGAGAGAGGCTTTCTGGCAAGGGTGCACTTTCCAATCAATTGTCTTCGTACCAAATACACGCCCGGCGCGCGTGTGCCGAGCGCTGTGTTTGACCATTTGTTCTCTCCCAGCAACGAATCTTTCACGTTATACCGAAAAGGACCAATTTTTCTCGGGCCCTGTTGAACCTCGGGAAGCTTCTTCTCAATGCAAAAGATCGACCGGATCAGCGGAGACGACAGGACCGGCCAACAGATCGGTGATTGACGAGATACCGATCTCGATTCAACGCTATGCAGGTTTTTTTTTAGAACTTACTTTCAAAAAGGTTTTCCACTTAAGCGACGCTGGTGTAAGTCGCGGCCGATATTTCATTTTTATGCGTACACTGAGAACAAAAATCATTGATCAAATATCATTGGTGTTATTGAATGAAATTTCGTTGATTCAATTGTAAAATTGATGGTGTAAATAATCGGATTTATTAGAACAAACAAAACGCTATTTACTTCAATAACATGATAAAATTGAAAGTTTTTTTTCATTCAAAAGATATATTGTTAGCCGAGAACAATATACTATTGAAACTATCTAAAAAATTATCGCGGACAAATTATATGGTATTGAATACAATTTCTGCAACAAACGAAAAAAGCGTTTCAATTCATAACATGAATATCGTTGATTCGAGTACACAAGAAAAATTGAATTTCGCTCGTTTGATTCAAATAAAATTTCTATCGAGTAAATATGGTATTTTATTGTTTTCTCCATATCTGATATTGATTTTAAGTATATTATTCGTTAAAATATGAATATTTTATGTTGATTGAAAAGCATTAAGCAAATGTCTCAATTGGTTAAAAAATTATGCGAAAGTAAAATTTGTTCCTTGCACATTTGGTTGAAAAAATTCAACCAAATCATGGCCGAGCACCACCGAAATTATAGATGTGAGGAAACTCGTAGTTCTCGGAGTAACCGCTAGAGGCCGCACGCGCGCTCGTTTCTCGTAAGCGTAGCGCGAACCGAAAATCTACTTAAACGCTGGAGAAACTCTAAAGATTATCGCTTCTTGGCTTGTGGCTAAGATCAAAGTGTAGTATCTGTTCTAATCAGTTTAATATCCGATATTCTCTCCATGGATATTGGATATCTAATATTCTCTCCACTATTATCGTGGATGATCATTTCAATGCTCACTTTTTATTTAAGATTTAAAACAAATTGAAAAACTTACGTCCCATGGCATATTTGTTTCGATGTAGTAAAGAAATAATTCATTCTATTGATTATGTTTTTGTACGAAATAAAAAATGTTTGTAGCAACCGCTTAATTATTTCATCCAATACATCTACGAATTGTATATAGAATGACTTCAATAGAATATAATTTTATTTGAAGGATAATGTAGATATTCAGAGAACAGAAGAGCTTTTTCAAATAAAATAATATGTTATTTAAGGGGTTACCCCCACTTGCGATTTTGACAAAATCGATTTTTTTTATTGCATTTTTTTGAAGTATAAGTATCCGGGCCCATACTTCTGTATGGGCCCGGAATAGATGACTCTATGAAAATTTACAAAAAAAAATATTTTCTTCGTGTAAACTGAAATTGAAACTTTAAACGCGTTTTTCTCAAAATGGCATGTCTGAAGTCGGTGACCAAGATTACTCGAACACTAATGAACCGATCTTCTTGAAATTTTGCAGGCTTATTTAATACATAAAAATGTAGTCTTTAATCGTTCGATTTTTTTCGTTAAAATCGAACCATTAACTTTGACTGTCCGCCATTTTGTGAAAAATGAATATTTTTTAAAATCCTTCGATTAAAGACTAGTTTATACTCATATTTGACTAAATCCATCCGCATTTTTTTTTCAGATGATCCACTTCGCCGCAATGTTGGTCACCGCAAACCGTGTATATGAAAACATTATTTCATTGACGGCCATTTGCCACTAAACAATGTAATATTTTTCAATAAAAAAATTACTGAAAGTTCTTCAAGATGTGTTCTTTAAGATGGTATATTGATCGATTAAAAAAATTCGTAGTTTTCTTTAAAAAAATTCATGAAAAAGGCCTTTTTTGCGCTACAAGTGGGGGTAACGCCTTCAATCAATCACATTTTCCAATGTTTCACAGTATTGAAACAATCTCATATATCGGTGGCATTCCGCAGCAGCACATTTATTTGGATCAGCCAATATTTTTTTTCATTCAATTCGTTCTTTTTCTTAGTATGTGTTACTTGCGTATGTATTAATCATAGGATAAACTACTATACTAACGAATTCTGTTAGAATTTTTTATATTACATAACCTGGTTCAGCAGGGCATTGCGCACAGCAAAAGACGTTTACAAAAGGTACTTCCGGAACATCGGCTGTAAATCGATGATAATTAAATATGTCGACACGAAAAAATGACAGAGTATTCTTCAGATGATACTTCTTCAAATACCTCATTTTTGTAGAAATGCGTGATCCCAATTTTCTGCTCAAAAGTTCCAAAAATTAGCTGTTTTTGACTGTTACAACTAGACATAACCCGTCAACGAGAATCTCGCGATGACTTTGTGGTCTGGCTATCCAGTAATCGGTACATAGGTCGGTCATTGGAGGGACGCTGGTCGAAAAAATGGACCCTCCTCGAATTATTCGATGAAGAAGAAACGCAATGCTCCGCAAATTGCGTTTCATTTGCGCGTCATCGCAGTGACCCCCCCCCCCCCCGCGCGCTTCCTCGATGAGGCATCATCGAAAGGGCTTCCTGTTCCATTTGTTCGCAAAAACAATGCAGCACCGAGCAGGCTTCTAATTCGTCAGGGTGCAATGGGATTTCTAGTTTCCATGGAGAACTCTCGGCCCAACCTCGTGCATATATGCAGTGCAGGTGAATATACCAAAGTGCGATACAGCGATGCAAGAATGGCAAAGGGGCGAATATACGACCAGAGTGAGAATGCATCGCAAGGCTTGCGCGCAAGAGTGCAAGAGATTCCTTATAGCTGTGAGACTCGCGCGACGTATTCGATCTCGGCTGATTGAGAAGCGCAGCTTCGCACATTTGCCTCTCAGTGAGCAG
Source organism: Ophion slaviceki (assembly GCA_944452715.1). Lineage (NCBI taxonomy): Eukaryota > Metazoa > Arthropoda > Insecta > Hymenoptera > Ichneumonidae > Ophion > Ophion slaviceki. The sequence continues at coordinate 11,680 of CALYCA010000072.1, read as the reverse complement.
CTCACGAGAGCGCAATCTTACTACGGGTTATACGCGTATTTGTGACGTCGATAATTACCGAGTTATTTCGGCTGGCAGAGATAAGAAGGAGACCCTGCATATATATATATACAAGGTGTTCTGTAATGTATGGATAATAGAAATGTATAATGGTAAAGGATACAGTGAAACTTCAGTTACACGTTTTTCAAGGGGTACATCAAATATAACGTGTAAGTGAGAATAACGTAGAAGTGAAATACAGTGTGTGTCTGGAACTCTTTAACATTTGAAAATGACGATTGGGGCATAATTCCCGATGTTTTTCAATACCCCCATGGAAATTTATGTATGTAAAATATATGCAGAAAACATATGGTATACACACATACACATATATATATCGGTCGCATATATAGTGACGAAAAATAGAATAATACGTATATATTCAGTATATATGCACCAAATATATGACCCATATATGACCCATATATTTTCGATATATTTTTCTGACCAAAAAAATATATGCTACGTATAAACACTATATATGATGCATATATGAGGCATATACGACGCATATGTTTTCAATCTATTTTCAATCTATTTTTTTGCCAGAAAAATATATCAAAAATGTATACGTCATATATGACTCATACATGTGTCATTTATGCGTCATATATGACGCATCGATTTTTGATACATATTCCTGACAAGAAATATATGCTGTGTATAAACACTATTACAGTTAAACTTAATAAAGCTGAAAACAAACTTAAAAAAACTCAATTTGCAGTTAAAGTACACTATTACATATCAACACTATATACAGATGTGCTACGCATATCTGTATATATGTGGCATATATGTACCATTTATGCAGTATATATGCGGTATATATGCAGGGTAAATGCTACATATATCATTGATATATGACACATTGATATACAGTAATACCACGCATATACATCTCATATATAAAAACGTTACGAAAATTAGAATTTGGCACATATATGCAACATATATTTTCAATATATGGCATACAATTCACATATATTACAATTATTAATGAAACAAATTTGTAGTATATTTTTGCGTGTATAAATTTCCATGGGGGGTAGCAGTACCTCTATTACGTTCATGTTTGGTTTTCCAATTGAAAATGTGATTGATCATAATTGAGTAATGAGTCAACTCGAGTTTTCGCATTTCCGTTTTGAACTCTTATTTAAGGGGCCAGTCCAGTTTGAAAATTTCAAAAAATCGAAAGCAAGCAAGACTTGAAGAAATCGACGATGATGAGCAATCAGAAGGGATTTTGTACGGTGCAGGAACTGCCGATTGAGTTTAGGTAAGAGTTTTTCATAGTATAAACTTCAAACGCGTTTTTCGCGAAACAACTTTTTCAAAATCGAGCTCCATCGTATTTCTAAAACTAATAAACCGATCTCTTGAAATTTGAACCACATATTGTAAACACGAATCGCAACAAGATGACCCTCGATGGTTTTAAAATTCTGATTTTTACTCTTTTTTTGCGAAAAACTGCGAAAAACGCGTTTTTTTTAACTTTTTTCGTTTTTCATCTGCCATTTTTTTATTGTTTGATAAAACTTTATATCCGAGGGTCATTTTGTAGCTGGTGTCATACTGAATCTAATGGACTTTGATTTTTTTGTTTCGGACAAGCCGTGGCCGAGTTGTGATGGAGCTACCTGGCCCACCTATTTTTGAGGCGTTACGTTAAACTATAGTTTTTGTTCTTGAAAATGAATTAAAATGAATTAAAATGTTTTTTAAATGTATTTCAAGACTTTATTTATCAAGGCCAACAACTCTAATATTCATTTCTTTTATAAAACCCTCGGAAAAAATCGCGAAAATAGCCTTTTTCGTGGCTCCAAAGTGGACTGGCCCCTTAAGGATGTATGGCAGCTACTGCAGAGTCGTTACAGAACTGATTATGCAATTTGCAAAAATCGCATTTAAAGACTAAATAAAATAATTGTAGTATTCATTGAAGCTAAAAAGGAGATTTACCACAGCTCAAAGTAAAACATGCGGTACAGAAAGAAGAATTTTCAATTTTTAACTGCAAATTTAGTTGCTGATTTGATGTACGTTTTCCCTGACGTTGTCGTGGTTACATACGAGCTAAAGAAATACGAAAACGGTCCCATTTAACTCGCAATATCTCGCAAAATATATCGGCACATGTCGATTTTTTTTTAACGTATCATGCATATTACAGCGATACCGCACAAAAGTTTTTTTTACAAAAGAGTACTCCGGAAATACCTTTTTTGCCAATGTAAAGGGAATTTTGGACGTACAGTCCTATGTTCCCCGTGTTAAATGACCCAACTTTGAATTCATTTATCTCAGCATTCACGTGGGCAAATTTTGTTTTTTTAATCTCAAAAAGTTCTCGATATTTTCCTTTACAATATCAGTGAGTTTCAATTCGAACAGTAGTAAATAACTTAGTTGCCATACATCCTTAATGCAAGTTTGTAACCGTAAGCTTTGATGTTTTAGACTAGTAAATAACAGACAGGTTCGTATTGATAAGAGATATGTAATCACAGTACATGCATACATAGTCGAGATCAGAAACAACAAAACATCGAAATATCAAAACATCAAAACGCAGTCATATGAAATTTTCTCCGGTGAGAGAATATCACGTGTGATTAACGTATAACTGAGAAAAAACGAACCTCTAAACAGATCCTGGGCTATAAATTTAATAACGTATAAGCGCGAAAAAGTACAAGTGAAAAACGCAGAAATGAAACTTTATTACCATCTTTATGAACGGAATCTGCTGGGGCTAGAGAAATTTGAAGTATAAATTGTGAATAAGTATGAGTGTAAAACGTATAAACGAGGTTTCACTGTATGCAATGGGTGAAAAAAGTATTTGTACATCTCACACGGAACTGTTGTTGATTTGGCTTAATTTTTTTGTTCGTGTTTGCCCAAGATTTTTGTAAACAGACACCGTGTATATTTAGGATAAGCTATCGAACACAGAAACGCAGATAAAGCATTTTATTTTTTTCGAAGGATAATTTGAAAAAGACGACGTGTACAAATAATGTTTTTACCCATTGTATAAATATCTCTCGCATGCCCCACTGGAGTCTGAAAAACCGGAACAAAATGGGTAAAATTAATTTTTTTCGCCTTCCTCGAGAGACAATATTTTTAAAACGAGGATATTTCCGAAGTTCTTAACTTTGATGATTCGGTCAATGTATAGACAGCTTGCTCGACTAATTGGCTATCGATTTGAAAAAAAATCCATCGAAATACGACTATTTTACTCGGAGTTATGATTGAAAATCTGAATGGGATCCCACAAACCCGAGTGTGGCAAGTACGAGGGTGGGGGGAAAAGTTTCCGGCCTGACCAAGAGATGGTGCCACTAGGTCTAGTTTTGGAGCGGCGTCCTACAGTACCATTCCTACCGAGCTTGTATGTACAGTTTCAGCCCAATCGCTACGTTAGTTTGCGTTTGAGAGCACATTGCGCGAGACGCTTCCATTGTTTTCGTAAAAATGGAAAATTTGGAAAAACGTGCTGTCATCAAATACTTCCATTTGAAAGGTTTTACACCAAAACAAATAAAAGAAGAGATGGATTCAGCACTAGGAGACTCCTCCGCATCATATTCAACTATTAATCAGTGGGTTTCTGAATTTAAAATTGGTCGTGTGAGCAGCTCTGACGAGCTTCGCTCAGGACGGCCCGTTGAAGTCACAACTTCAGAGATGATTGAAAAAATCCATAAAATAGTGTTGGAAGACCGCAGGTTGAAAGTGCATGAGATAGCTGAGACCTGTAGGATATCAGCTGAACGTGTGCGAAATATTTTGCACAACCATTTGAACATGGAAAAGCTGTGTGCAAGGTGGCTGCCGCGTTTGCTAACGCTCGACGCTACCGACAATTTGGCCCTGTATAGACGTAATCCAAACGAATTTTTGCGTCGATTCATAACTGTTGATGAGACATGAGTCCACCACTACACTCCTGAAAGTAAAGAACAGTCAAAACAGTGGGTTGGAAAAGGGGAACCAACCCCAAAGAAGGCAAAAACAATTTTATCGGCAAACAAGGTTATGGCTACTGTTTTTTGGGATGCGAGAGTTATGAGAAATGTATCAGTGTTGATGGAGATTATGTTGAAAAATAAAGCAAAAAAAATTTTTAAATATCGTTTTTCCTGGTCAGGCCGGAAACTTTTCACCCCACCCTCGTATGTCTCGAAGAAAAATAAGTGTGGCATGCTAGGGGCATATATATATATATCCAGAGTGTCCTGTTATGAATGGATAATCAGATCATATTTTGCTATATGCTGGAATTTCAGTTTAGTAAAAGTCCCACGGTTTTCGAGATTTTGGGCTTTATGTTATTTTTTGATAAAAATCATCTGCTTTCGGTTTTTCGCATGCCATTTCTACAAATGACATGAATCGACAATAACTAAGCAACTTTTTGAAGTAATTGGCACGATATGCGAAGTACGTTTTTTTACACCTCAGGCTATCAAAGTCAGATGTTCGAATTGGTTTGTGTAAAAATTCTGCAGAAGATCTTTTTTCATAAAGTTTCCTTAACATTTAAGGTTAAAAAGAAGACTTTTCTAGATAAAACAAATAGCCAAGAGTATTTTTTTAAACCGGGTGAAAAAGTTATCATTTGTAGAAGAGACATGCGAAAAACCAAAGGCAGATGATTTTTATCTCGAAAACCGTCGAAATTTTACTAAAGGGGAGGGTAGGGGTTTGCACTTTTGAAAAATCGATTTTTTATCTTTTCTTATAGTTAAACATTTCAAGAATATAATCCCAAAATTTCAAGTCAATCAGAGCAAAACTCTCGAAGTTATTGACTATTTAGTACCGCTCCTCTAACACTATACCTCCGACTTCTCTAAACTTCAAACGCGTTTTTCTCAAAACCACTTTTTCGAAGTCCGTGTTCACTGCCATTTGAAAACTACATGACCGATTTATTTCAAACTTGGTACACACTTTCTACATATAAAATACCTTCCCCCAACGGTTAGTTTGAGATTTTTTTGCATTGAAGGGGTTCTCCACCCCCAAAATGGCGGAATTTTCTGTGAAAAATAGCACTTTTCACTTTACATGACCACCAAAAATTTAGAAATGAAAAAAAAAATTATCAAAGACCGTTGGGGGGAGGATTTGATGATACTTTGACTAAATTTTAATGGTACTTGATTTCAGATAATTTCTAACTGAGATACAGTGAACACCGCAAATCGTGTTTTTCCAAAGGCGTTCTTGGAAAAGCTTTGTCACCGGCTGGTTTGTGGATATTTTCGCGTACAAATTTCACGGAATGTTCTTGAAATGACACTTAACAATGTACAAAAGGTTTCAATAAATTTACTCTATCCATATAGATGAAAAAAAGTCGCAAAAAAGTGTTTTTTTTCACGCTGAAACCGCTACCCTTCCCTAAACTGAAAATCCAGCATATACAGGGTGCGCCAGAGAAACTTACTTATTTGAAAGGTCAATAAAAACAAAAGTACTTCAATTATTGTTTTAATTTTTTTTTTTATTTGAGAATACAATATCCCAATTTTTTTTTCATGCAGTCTTGAAAATGACATCGGATAAATGGCGACCCCCATTGCGCATACACTGATGAAGTCGATTTTTGAAATTCGTATCCACTCTTTGCAGCATATCAATCGGTATGTTGGCAATGGCGTCGCGAATGTTGTTCTTGAGGTGTGCTATGGTCCGTGGTCGATCGACATAAACCAGAGATTTCAAATAACCCCATAAAAAGAAATCGCATGGAGTCAAATCTGGAGAGCGTGCCGGCCATTGGAGATCGCCTCTGAGAGAGATGAGCATTCAGTTAATTCTTGCACAACAGCCAATTTATAGGGATGAAATTGAAGGTCTTCATGGAGAATTCGTCGAATAGTGGTGTCAGAAATTCCCATAGCAGCTGCGTGTTTGCGAGCCGAACGCCGGGGAGAACGCACAACTGACTGCCTCACTCTTTCGACATTTTCCGGAGTTCTGATGGTCCGTTGAAGTCCATTTCTGGGTTTAGCGACACTTCCACACTCCCGAAATGAGTTAACCCACGACAGAATCGAATTACGGCCAGGAACGAGTCTGTGAGGAGGAATATCAAAGCGAACGCGGAAGGCACGTTGCGTAGCAACAAGTGAGCGACCGTTAGAAAAGAAGCTCTCGACTGCGAAGGCCCGCTGCTCTCTAGACCAGAGCATGCTGACTGGAGGGAGAAACAAACTTGGGAACTTCCCCCTCCAGATGCGCCCCCCTCTCGCCCCTCTACCCGCCCAACTCACCGCGCGGGAATTTTTTCAAATAAGTAAGTTTCTATGGCGCACCCTGTAGTACGACATGATCTGACCTATCGACAGTTGCACAATTATCCATTCATTATTCCTGACATTTAAATTCACTAATAAAACGTATTATTTATTTGAAAAGTACGATTCGTTTTATTTTAATGTAAAGTACAAACATGGAGTTTATGTGTGGAACACAATATCCGATAAATGGCCGCCTCGTCCCTGTTTGCAAACGTTCACCCTTTTGACGACATTTTGAATAACATTTTGGCCTAAATGCGGACTAATTTCATTAATGGTGCGTCCAATTGCTCCGTCGAGCTCCGAAATGGTCTGTGGATCATTGGCATACACTTTTCCTTTCAGAAAACCCCGAAGAAAGAAGTCCAATAGCGTCAAATCGCACGACTTGCTGGCAAATCACAATTATAACACTGATTAAGGAGTTATATGCAGCTAACATTTTAAAAAGTCGATCACGTCACCGCGGCGCGAGATAACACGACCATGAAACTTCGTCTGCAATAACTATGCGGTAACAATGCAGCCAATAACTTGCTCGGTTGTATAATTCTCCATGACTAAACCTCAATACTTCCTGATGCCAGTTGTCATAGATTAGTACTCTATGTGCGCCACAAAAAAATGGCGCGCAAATTAAAATGCCTGGTCATTTTTACACACCCATTAACATACACAAAAGAGAAAAGTTAAAAAAGGCTCTATCCTCGAACACCAAAAAAGATCGCAGAACATACATGGGGTGTGATTCGAACGATGTTGACGTTTGCATCGTTGGAATGCAACGAAAATTGAAACAAATTTAGTTCCTCATTTTCGTCATCGTCTAAAATCTTATTCAGCAAATTTGGGCCTCATATTTCTTATAAGGATCCTAAAAAAAAGTTTAACGGTTTTTCGTAGTCCAAATTTGGCAAAAAAAAGTGCTACTGTACTTTTGTTGCATGCGAACGATGAAAACTTCAATATCATCGATTCGTATAGGTATTGAGGTATCTAGATTTTCCTTTTGTGTGTGTGTGTGTGTGTATGCATATATATATATATATATATATATATATATATATATCTGCACATCGTGTAGAAAAGAATTGGACTTTTGCTTGTAATCAATCTGTCAACCAATTAATAATCATTACGTGTCAGATAATCCTCGAGAGTAGCTTTGATGGAAAGTATTTTGATTTCGGATAATTTTTAACACATATAAGTAAAACAAGATAATTTTAAAATTCGAAAAAACATGGATCCTAACGTTATCCCATTACCGTGCCGCGCTTGAAAGTTGCATAACGAGTGGCAGTATTTTTAGGAAAAATTTAAAGAAAAACGATCTCTACGTGTTTTTTTCAAAAATCAACACTTAATATTTAGAACTCGAAAATCTTATGAAAATACGGTTTTGATGTTTTTCTACCATTTTCGGTCTAAAAGTGCGTTTAAAAACGGAAATTAAAAAAAAACATCCCAATCGGATCATTTTTCGCAAAGTTGATGGGCATTCAAAAAAAGTACCCCTTTTTTTAATTCATATCTTGGAAGTGGCAAAAAAAGCTTTTAATTGGCATGGAGGCCTTTCTCAATAGATACTAAAAGACAATAAATTATGGAGAAAATCGGTCATGCAAAAGCTAAATGGTGTCCGATTTGGCGTGGAATGCTCCATATATATATCGACAAGAGGAATGAATCTCCGTGAGATGCTCCAAGAGAACGCGGTATATACACAGAGTACGTGTCTACGTGTGTGAGTAGAATCAGAACAGCGAAGCGAGCAAGAGAACCCAGAAGATCAAAGAGGAAGAGAGAAGGAATACGACCGCAAGGTCTACGTCACTACACACATACACGCACACACATACATATATGTATATATACCGACTTACTTCGGTAGTTACCGTAGTCAAAGAGGCTCCTATCACTCTCCCTCTCTCTCGCTCGCCCCCAAAATATATACATGGCTATATAAGCTCGAGGCAAAAGCACCGGAAGCATCAGCAGAGTCGAATAGCAACAGCACGCTGTTTCATAGCTGCTGGGAATAATTCTCCAGATTGCATAGCTTTGCTGGGAAGAGAATGGTGCACACACACATACACACCCATATATATATATATATCTAGATTTATATATATACACACACCTATGAGAATGAGAGCTGTTAGAGGGCAGGTACTAAGGAGAGAACACGAAACAGAGAGGTGGGCATTGAATGGCAAAAGAGCGAGAGAGAGGTAGATAGAGAGAAATTTAATCAAGAGAAATATAATACACAGCACGGTAGTAATATTGAAGCTGTACATACAACTAATCCCATACGTACATGTGTGAGCATAGGTGTGTGTATGTATGTGTGTGTGTGTGTATATATATATATATATATATATATATATATATATATATATATATATATATATATATATATATATATATATATATATATATATATATATATATATATATATATATATATATATATATATATATATATATATGCGTGCGTGTGTGTGTGTGTGCGTGCGTGTGCGTGTGTGTGTGTGTGTGTGCGCGTGCGGTGTGTGTGTGTGTGGTGTGTGCGTGTGTGCGTGTGTGCGTGCGTGTGTGTGTGTGTGTGTGTGTGTGTGTGTGTGTGTGTGTGTGTGTGTGTGTGTGTGTGTGTGTGTGTGTGTGTGTGTGTGTGTGCATATATAGATATACATAACTTAAGCCCGTAAAGCGAGGAAGATCTACACGGTAGTTAGTACATGTCAAAGAGTAGTTGTTCTATACTGTACGTAGAAATAGCACGCCAACCGCTACATTTATACAATCTCTAGCTTTAAGCCTGGAGAGGAAGAGAGAGGGAGAGAGAGAGGAGCGTTAACCACACTCCGTGTGGGTTAGACTCTCTCGTGTTTCTTGGCTATGATGCCTGTTTTTGGCCTCGTTCGTGTGACACCTGCCAAGTTCCCGTATACGTATTTCTCTGCCCCCTTTCATTCTTCGTAGCACGTATAGCGAAGCGCGTGCACGGCGGATGTATAGGTTAAACTCGCTTAAATCGTACGCCGTAGGGTTATTTGTTATTTACAGCGCCTTATAATCGTGAACAAGAAGAAAAAAAAGGTTAGGGTTATTGGTGACTTCATTCCTTTTCCTTGTACAACGCGAGGTATTGGTGTGACAATTTATGTTAGCCTGAAAAATAAACGAATACCATCGTTGAAGAATTGTGCAGCGCTGAGTACGACAAGATTTTACCGATGGGACCAAAATATTACAAGGCTTGTGAGGTTGAAATTTGAAGAATACGATCTTGTATTGCATCTTTTTATAGCATAGGGTGTTAACTTTAATTTTCAGCAAAGATTTTGGGGATAATCAAAAGTCGAGCCAGTTACGAGGATTTTTTGAAGGATCGGTTCGCCCACTGCGATTTATCCTTTTTTTTTGCGTTTTTCTCGAAACTATGTTTTATACAAGGGTGTGAGTCGTATCGCAAAATCTATTCGTCAGATTTACTTTAAACGCGGACAAAGCATACCGCGAAATGGGGTTACTTTAAGGGGTGAGGTGCAGTCAGAATTTTCAAAGAATTTTAGATTTTTTAAACGTTTTCTTGAAGCATGATGTTTCGAAAGTATTACATGAAAATTTCAAGTCAATACGATGAATAGTTTCCGGGATATCCCACAATTAGTGAAGGGGCGTCGGGTCCCATGGCAGGTAGTGACTGTCAAACGCGCAAACGATAATACCCGGGGAGGCAAAATGCTTCGAAGACAACAACAAATTGATATTTTGGAAACTTCCACATCGGCGGAAGACCTATTGTATGGGCCAGGAATTGATGATTCGATGTAACTAATTTTTTAATTAGTATTTCTATACATAAATCAAGTGTAAAATTGGAAAACCCTTCCAGAAATTTTCAAAAATTTATTACTCAAAAACTATGAACTTTAGCAAAATTTTATGAAGAATACTTTTGTTTTAAAATTGCCCAAAATATTTTAAAAAAATATTTCATCCCGAAAACCTTCAATTTTTTGAAAAATTGTTTTAACAATTGGCTATGAACAATTGAATGCTCGACTTTTCGGGAAAAAAATTGTAATATTCGGATTCAGCGAATCAAAATACATTCAAAAAAGTTCAGCTTCATCCATCGAGCTCAAAATTTTACGAACACATAATACCGTATCCACATCGAAAAACTTTAAACGCGTTTTTCTCGAAATCATTTTTCAAGTCGGTGACCACTATAATTAAAAAACCACTCGATGGATTTTGTGGAAATTTGGTGTGCTTATTGAGAGCAATCAAAACTAGTCCTCAATCGATGGATTTTCCTTTTTGTTGAAAATTTCTTTTTTTTTTGTAACAATAAACGACCGATTCTTTGCCGCCACATTGTTCATTAAAAAAAGCTTCGATTAAGAACTAGATTTATTATCAAACTAATGATTTTTTTTTGGTTTTTTGATTTCAAATGATCCAGTAAAATTTTATTATGGTCGCCGCACATGCCGAAGGGGGTCCGACAAAGATGGCGGTATTTTTATAAATAATCAATATTTTTCTTTGAAAATTTGTACAAGTCAAGTTCAAATATAACATAAAAAGTCTGTGTAACCACTTTTGTAAAACAAACTTAATTACTATTAAAAAGAAAATATTGAAAATGCTCGTTTTTTCACGCTTCTGACTGCACCTCACCCCTTAAACAGGTTTTGGAAGATTTCTGATAGGACACTTTTTTTTAATCCTAAATTCCAACTTTTTTTGCTCCAAAATATTCAAGTTCAAATATTGGACATTGATCGAGTTACAAACAATTGAGTGGGAGCAGGTAAAAGCAACGATTTACGTATACTAAAACTTTCAATCGCGTTTTTTCCGAAACGAATTTTCTCGACCTGGCCAGAATTATAACTCTAACTGTAATTGTCCGATTTTTTATTGAAAAAAAAACAAAATTTCCGTAATTGCGGTAGCTATCGTACGTAGCCATTTTTTTATTTGGTATTTTTCAAGGCGCCGAATATAAGTAAAGATTCCACCAAAACTACACTTTATTTTAGCAGCCGCCATTGGGCGAAATTTTCTTCTTTGGAAAAACGGCTAAGTACAACGAGAACTGAATATGTACAGATGATAAAGAGTTTTTTATTTTGCAGACCAATCATTTATCAATCAAGCTATCGATCCGGACGTTGGACCCCATTTTCAATTTTTTTTATACTGAATTTATATTTCTACCTCAATAACGTTGTTAATTTTTAATTCTTTAAATAAAAATGTACACGAAGTAAGTTCAATAT
>CALYCA010000071.1:7500-13671 GCA_944452715.1 Ophion slaviceki | reverse complement strand
TTTTTTTTTAATTACGCTATGCGTAAATCCAAACGAAACTAACGAATTTTTTAAACTTACGGCCTCGGTATGCCAAAACGTATCCAAATAATTTTCAAAATTGTGGTATCTCCAAGCCTAAATAAACACAAACAATTTTCAAAATGACTGCATTTGTTGACCCAAACGAACTCCAATAATTTTCAAAATCATGGCATCAGCTGAACCGATAAAATTGTATATGAAAAATATTTTGTTCACATGTAAATATTTTATTTTCAGCCGTGTTATCGCTGAATATTTTGACTAGGTATATCAACCCACATATTGTCGTGATAATAAGATAATAATATCAATGGCAATAATTATATTAAGAACAATAATAATATTGACAGCAAAAAATAATATTAATATTGACTTAAATAAAATAAAACAAAAACAAATAAAATAATATTATTAACCCTCAATCCGTGTAGGTATTTGAGGCACCTTAATCCCGTGAACCAGAGTCATTTTCGTTTTTGCACTACCAAACAAACAATTGTCAATGAAAAAATCTGAAGAAAATCATGGTCAATCTTTAGGCTGTACTTCTCAAGGAAAAATAGGAATTTTTAAAAATGTTCAAATTTTTTTTTTTATTAATTAAATTAATTAAATTAATTATAAGTTAAAATTAATTAATATTAACAGCAACAATAATATTAATAGCAATAATAATACAATTTTTGTTTTCGAACGTGAGCTCTTCTTATTATTCACCAGTCACCCGCGATATTTCTTCAAACATCTGCACTGCGACCGCGCGATGATCGATCTTCTTTGCACACTTGTCCCCGTACAAAAACGCTAGTATATAAATCGCCAAAACTCGGATGGAGCGAGTCTCGAGTTAAAATCGAATTTCCGTTCGGATGCGGTCGATGTCTCAAGATCGGTTTATTCTGCGCGGACTAAAGCAAACAAACGCAACCAACGCGAGTAAGGTACAAGGAAAAAGTAGAACCGTAGATGCGAGAACGAGATGTGGCGGTCAACACAAGTGGACTTTCCCGATCTTGTATTTCCTACGAGGCTCTGGAAAAGTCTCGTCTCGCGACGAAAATAAAATCGCGAGCACATTCAATAATGCCAGATTTCCGGGATATTTGAAGTACACTTGGACCAAAGCGAAAAGAAAGGAAGAATGTCCGGGTATTACCGGCCACGACGTTTGTTTCGTTCAAAGAGGAGATAGGGAATCGAATGAAAAGGCATGATTTTATTCTCGTTTTGACTAAATATGCATATATATACACATACATATATTTACTCAGGACGAGAATTAACAAATGCCTCTCTATTTTCCAGTCTTTTTAAGGGGTTACCCCCACTTGCGATTTAGAAAAAATCGATTTTTTTTTATTGCATTTTTTTGAAGTGCAATTTGAAGTGCAGTTTTTTTTTGATGCCCGGAATAGATGACTCTATGTAAGTTTACAAAAAAAATATTTTCTTCGTGTAAACTGAAATTGAAACTTTAAACGCGTTTTTCTCAAAATGGCATTTCTGAAGTCGGTGACCAAGATTACTCGAACACTAATGAACCGATCTTCTTGAAATTTTGCAGGCTTATTTAATACATAAAAATGTAGTCTTTAATCGTTCGATTTTTTTTTCGAAAAAAAAAATGGCCGTTTTATAACCAAAAAACGGCCGTTTTTTTCGTTAAAATCGAACCATTAACTTTGACTGTCCGCCATTTTGTGAAAAATGAATAATTTTTAAAATCCTTCGATTAAAGACTAGTTTATACTTATATTTGACTAAATCCATCCGCATTTTTTTTCAGATGATCCACTTCGCCGCAATGTTGGTCACCGCAAATCGTGTATATAAAAACATTATTTCATTGAAGGCCATTTGCCACTAAACAATGTAATATTTTTCAATAAAAAAATTACTGAAAGTTCTTCACGATGTGTTCTTTAAGATGATATATTGATCGATTAAAAAAGTTTTGTAGTTTTCTTTAAAAAAAATCATGAAAAAGGCCTTTTTTTGCGCTACAAGTGGGGGTAACGCCTTAATCACCCTAATATATATTAGGATCATTGAAAAAATCGACTACTTTTTTCAAATACCCATATTCAGTAATAGCAGCAAGGTGAAATAAGACGTCTGTTAAAATATGAGCCCTTAAGGAGGGGAAAAAAATATAAATGGTTGGAAATGACGAAAAATCGCGGCATTTTTATCCAACGCAATTACTGGACCAATCGTTTTGAAATTTGTACAGTATTTTATTGTACATTAGAAAACATGAAAAACATTTTTTTAATCGACGATAAGTGTTCATCAGCAGCTTGCAGCCAATTGTTGCTGAATGAATTTTCGAAATTTGCGGCAGCGATAAAAAAAAACGATTTATCCGATTTATTTCAACCAAAGGTTTTTAGACACATCATTGCAAACCCTCATCGATAAACCTCCATCTTCAATAAAACATTTAATTGAACAATCATTTTTGCATAAAAAACACGAACATTTTCGGTGAAAATTCGATCTTTTTTTCTGTGTGCTGCCATTATAACAATATTCAACTTTTTCAACTTTTTCTTGGTTTTTCGACAGCGTACTTTCATATAGAATGTAATGGGTTTTTTAATTTTTTGTTTCAAATAAATCTAAAAAACTACAGCTGCCGCAGTTCGACATCGCGGGGAAAATTCGTTCAGCATGTTCAGGAAAAAAATGTTTTTCCTGTCTTGTTATGTGCAATAAAATACCCTGCAAATTTCAAAACGATTGGTCCAGTAGTTGCGTCTGAAGAAAATACCGAAATTTCTCGTCATTTTCGACCATTTATATGTATTTCTTCCCGTAATATTAATATTTAGAGGTTCCTTATCGCGATTTTCTATTTCCCATGCTAATAACGTAGAGGAAACTTTGCTTGCTACTTTTGAATTTTATAAGTTGCCATAGGGTAAACGTACAACAATGCCCAAGACATATTTTTGCAAGGAATTGAATACTCTATAAAAAGGTCTCTTATCGTTTTATCATAAATCTACTCTTTCAAAAGTTATTCTAAGGCAAAGTTGAATTTTTAATAAATTTCAAGATTTTTTCACTTTTCCAGCGAAACTGTCAGACTTATCGCAAAATGTCATCGGACGTTTTTTTTTCAGATCATTTCTTTTCCTATGCAATGATATCTTTAAATGGTTAAAACATTTCATAGTTTGATAGTTAACTGTTTTGCAAATTTCTTTTTTGGAGAAAAGTTGCTATTTTCGTGAAATTCATTGTTATATTAACCAAAAATGTAAATAAGAAGATGCCAATTTTTATAAAGGGAAAAAAAAATTTATATAAAGTTGTCCACCGTTTTGGCGGACACATAAGGGATGTTTCTTCTTAAAAGCTTTCAAAAGTAATTTGGAGTCATTTAGACGACTATGAGTCTTTTTTTTAAATCATCTGAACGTAAGTGACCGTTCCTCTTGAGCTTATTTTCCAAACATTGCATCAAAATCTAACGCGTCTACACGTTAGTGTTTAGTTGGTCATTGATTTATTGCTTAAGGCGTTACCCCCACTTGTAGCGCAAAAAAGGCCTTTTTCACGAATTTTTTTAAAGAAAACTACAAAACTTTTTTAATCGATCAATATACCATCTTAAAGAACACATCTTGAAGAACTTTCAGTAATTTTTTTATTGAAAAATATTACATTGTTTAGTGGCAAATGGCCCTCAATGAAATAATGTTTTTATATACACGGTTTGCGGTGACCAACATTGCGGCGAAGTGGATCATCTGAAAAAAAAAAATGCGGATGGATTTAATCAAATATAAGTGTAAACTAGTCTTTAATCGAAGGATTTTAAAAAATTTCATTTTTCACAAAATGGCGGACAGTCAAAGTTAATGGTTCGATTTTAACGAACAAAAACGGCCGTTTTTTGGCTATAAAACGGCCATTTTTTTCGAAAAAAAAATCGAACGATTAAAGACTACATTTTTATGTATTAAATAAGCCTGCAAAATTTCAAGAAGATCGGTTCATTAGTGTTCGAGTAATCTTGGTCACCGACTTCAGAAATGCCATTTTGAGAAAAACGCGTTTAAAGTTTCAATTTCAGTTTACACGAAGAAAATATTTTTTTTGTAAACTTACATAGAGTCATCTATTCCGGGCATAACAAAAAAAACTGCACTTCAAATTGCACTCCAAAAAAATGCAATAAAAAAAAATCGATTTTTTCAAAATCGCAAGTGGGGGTAACCCCTTAACAAATAAATAATACATGGTATTATTTATTGACACACATATATATATATATATATATATATATATCAATAAATAATACCAGTCCCACAATCCTATTTATCGCCTGGTTTATTCGTACCCCTTTTTTCCCGCCACGGCCGCAATTCCGTCCAGGCGTGAAAAAATACTTTAAACCCACCCCCGTTGCACCCAACCAAGAGAGTTTCAACATCTCCCAATTCATTTATCCGTAGCGCCCAATCTCTCGAATTGCAAATCCTGAATAATTTCGGCTCTCCTCGCGTTTCAAGCGTCGGGATCTGCTAATCCGTTTGGTAGAACGTTGCTGCCTCGTTTTTTCAAAAGAAATTTTTTTAAGCGTTTCGCGCTCTTGTCGGTAATCTCTCACGCGGAAATTGTTCGCGATTCGATTGGGCCATCCAACTACTGCATGTCATATCCGCCTTGGGGCTTTGAGACAGAAGGAGAGGGAGAGAGAGGGAGGGTGAGAGAGCGAGAGAATCGCGATATTCTGGACATATATGTATATATATATATATATATATATATATATATGTGTATTTACTGATGCTGCACTTCCTCTTGCAACGCCTCGCAACCCGGGGTTCGTTCCAATTCTCGCACGAAAATTATCCGTCGTATATTAAGGCGATAGCCAAATTACGTCGCGCTTGGGTTCCGGTTGGCCCCGTAGCACGGGGAATGGCGAGGGACGGCGGCGGGAGAGAGAGGAGGGTAAGGGGTGAATAGCCAACAACGTATTTATGATAACCATTATCCAAGTGGAATTGGCTTTCCCCAGCGGCCATTCCCGTTGCGTTTTCGCATATTTTTGGTGGATCGTTCCGTATCTGTGCCATCGTGTGTATACGTATACATATATATATATGTGTGTGCGTGTGTGTGTGTGGAGGAATTGACACGGAATCGAATTATCGGAGCCCGGGGCAACGTCCACGAGAGAGTGCTGCTTTCTCCTTTTCAATATTCCAAAACGCGAGCTCGTTCTCGTAAAATACAAAATAAAACTTCTCGGGAAATAATTGGGCCTTCTTATCGACGATCCTCCAGCATTGCACACGCTCAAAAGTGTAGACCGAGGTGTAAGGCGAGTCGCGGTCGCTTCGCGTTTGCTGTCGATAAGGAAATAACCGAATGATGATCAGCCAGCACCATGCATTCGGAATTCAGTACGATTGTTGGCCAATTTCTTTTCTGAAAATTTCACCATTGCACAGTAGGAGAAAAGCCCAAAAACCTGGCCAAAACCCCAAAAAATAAATTTTCGAAATAGGGTCAGTTGAGTAGTCATTCAGGTAGAGGACTAGTAACTGTATTCTATTGTGGAAGGGAAAGCCCTTTAAGTGTATACCTGCGCCGCAGCGTCAGTTGGCAGTTAGTGTTCGTGAAGAGTGTACGTGTCACGCGCTGAACAGACGAAAATAACGCTCACTTCAAAAACCCATAACTTTAAAGTGACGGGTTTAATTTCAATTCTGCAACATGGATACGACTTCTGGAGGTATGTAGAACATGTTTTTACATCGGTTGAATCTAAAGTTTATGTATAAATGATTGAAATGTAGTATAGCCTTCGGCATAAATAAAATCGAATAATTTTGAAAACTTATATTTTCAACGGTCCGAAAAGTTATATATTTTGTCACATTTTGCAAAGCTCCTAGTCTCGGCCTTTAGTTTAATGTATAAGCTTTCGAAATTTACAAGAGTTACCTGCGGAAAACGTGCGTCTTGTCCGTTATGATTTTTTTCGCATCGTGCGGTAGCCGAGCGTGCACGCGGCACTATTGAGCAGCCTCTGCGCCTCTACCTGAGAATGGGTGAAGTAGCATCATAACGGACAAGACGGCTGTTATACGCTTGAAATAAATTATTTTAATATATATGTATGTG
>CALYCA010000071.1:0-2500 GCA_944452715.1 Ophion slaviceki | reverse complement strand
ATAAAACGGCCATTTTTTTTCGAAAAAAAATCGAACGATTAAAGACTACATTTTTATGTATTAAATAAGCCTGCAAAATTTCAAGAAGATCGGTTCATTAGTGTTCGAGTAATCTTGGTCACCGACTTCAGAAATGCCATTTTGAGAAAAACGCGCTTAAAGTTTCAATTTCAGTTTACACGAAGAAAATATTTTTTTTTGTAAACTTACATAGAGTCATCTATTTCCATACTTCTGTATGGGCCCGGATACTTATACTTAAAAAAAATGCAATAAAAAAAATCGATTTTTTCAAAATTGCAAGTGGGGGTAACCCCTTAATCAGTTGACAGTTTTAGTGATGTGAACTGTAGCTTATTTAGCATGTCTGAGCAACTGTTGAAACAACAAAATTTCGAGACAACAAATTGCATTTTGCACATTCAACGATTTCCTTTTTCCCAGTGCACATACGGTAGTGATACAAGATATTTAGATTTGTATTTCATTTTAATAGGTGACCTTGAATGACCTTGAACGACTTTGACCCCCTTGTGTTTTTCACGCGGCTTCAGGTGCTCCACAAGATGGTTGAAAAAAATGTATCGTTCCATTGAAAAATGTGGAGGTGACCTTCACTGTGCGTCAGCGCCTCCACCGAAATAAAAAAAATTAATCCCATTTGATGGCTCCTTTTACACCGTAAAACTTTTGTCTGGAACATTTATATATATATATATATATGATGTGTGTATGTACAGGGTGTTAGGAAGGTCGATGCACCGCCTTAAGGGGGTAATAGGTCCCCTCGTTAGGAACATATCTAACCTAGGTTACCTTAGTCCAAAGTCTAAAGATTTCGAGTTATCACTGTAATTATGATTTTTGGAAAATATCCCAAAATTAGGCACTAACTCGTTTATCCTTATGTTAATGCCATTTAAAAAAAAAAATAGCATTAACAAACGAGATATTTTCATTTTTTGACAAGTTTTCAATTATTCAACACGTTCCATTTAGTTGGTTATGTGGATACAAATGATTGTATTGGTGTTTGTCGATTGAATAAATATCAAGCTAAGACGCAAATAAGTTTTTAATGACGAATTATTGTCTGTTTGAACATTATGAACGAGTTAGTACCTAATTTTGGGAAATTTTCCAAAAATCATACTTACCATGATAACTCGAAATGCTTAGACTTTGGACTAAGGTAACCTAGGTTAGATATGCTCCTAACGAGGTGATCTATCACCCCCTTAATGCGTTGCATCGACCTTTCTAACACACTGTATAAAGATGAAAATGTATGTATGTCTATTATATATATTTGAGGTCCTCGCATTTCATCCGTCTCGCAACATCACGGAGGGCCATCCCTTCAAAGCGTTCGCTCTATTTTTGCCTCTCTTGCCGCCGCATCATCGTGGATTTCTCGCATTTTCTCCTCAATCTTCCTCCCGTTTCGGCTTATTTAATCGCGTCTATCCGAGGAGCGCACGAGTTTTCGTAGTCGTTTCGTAGCAAGATAAATCGAGCCGCCGTTTTCTCCTCGTGTATACCGTGCACCGGCAGCCGGAGAGACGCCGGGCGTTCTGCCGCAAATTCACGTAACGCTGCGCATAGTTGGGCGCAAAGTATGAGCGCTATATATATATATATATGACGAGATGGCGGTGACAGTTCATTTTTTAATGCACCTTGACGTTTTCCGCTGTCAACGGAAAAAAGAAGACAAAGAATTGATAAGGGAAATTTGTACTCCTTTTTCGCTCTGTAAAAAATAAATACAAATTATAAAATAAATAATGAGGAAATTAAGGGGAGATATACACCTAGGAGCCGGAAAAAAGGTCATTTTTGTGAATTTTTTCAAAGAAAACTATTCGAAATTTCGGATTGGGGTTTTAATTATCTAAAAGTATATACATTCAAAAATATGTTAAATTTTCTTTATTTAAAAATATCAAAAATATACAAGGATACTGTATGATCCTTGGAGCGTCGTAAAAAAATCTGCGTATACGGTACCCACTGGCGTTTCTTCAAAAATCATCTGAAAAAAAAACACCAAAAAGATTATTAAATTAGATACTATAATCTAGTATTTGTCATAGCCGATTTTGAAAATATCGATTTATGACAAAATGGCGGACGTTTGAACATAAATAGTGATTTTTGGGCCAAAAATTAGTTATTATTTTGCCTATAAAACAAACACTAAGTAACGGAAAAAAAATCCTATGACAAGTACTAGATAATGGTGTATAGAATAACCACAAAAAACCTCAAGGCAATCGGCTCATTGGTTTTTGAGAAATTTTGGGTACCGATTTGAAAAACGTGATTTTGAGAAAAACGCGTTTGAAAATTTGGGAATGAATAAATCATGAAATTTGTCAACTTACATGGAATCATCGATATCAGGCCCATAGTGTAGGCATTCTACGGTCGACGGAATGTTCATAGCTCCTGAATCCTCGACCTCGACCATCTAGGTGTATATCTCCGCTTTAAAAAA
>CALYCA010000070.1:0-18195 GCA_944452715.1 Ophion slaviceki | reverse complement strand
TTTTTCGTGTAATTGTTCATTTAAAAAAATAAAAATTGACAACGTTATTGATATAATAAAGCCTCTGTATAAAAAACTGTGTAAAAAAAATTCAACGGCCGGATCGATAACTTGACAATTGTTGGTCTGAAAAATAAAATAAATTTATAATCTACATAAACGTCGTTCTCGTTATAAGTAGGCGTTTTTTTTTTAGAAAAAAAATCTACAAATTAGCGGGTGATAAAAAGAGTATAAGTTTTGGTCAATTTTTTACCAACATCCGGGGGCTCAACAAACATTAAATTTAAAAAAACCGACTACGTACAGCGATAGCTACCGCAATTATGAAAAATAGTGTAATAAATAGACTATAAGTTTTGGTCAATTTTTTACTTACATCCGGGGGCTTAAAAATACTAAACTTAAAACATGACTACGTACACCGATGGCTACTGCAATTATGAACAATTTGGTTTTTTGCAAATTGAAAATCGAATAATTATAGCTCCAGTTACGATTCCGGCTAGATCAAGAAAAGTCGTTTCGAGAAAAACGCGATTGAAAGGTTTAACATACGTAAATCGTTAGGCTACCTGTTCCCACTAAATCGGCTGTAGCTTGGTCAATTTTTGATATTTTAAGTTGAAATTTCCCACATACTCTTAAATATGTATACTTTGAGAAAATGGAAAAAAAATCGATTTTTTTTCCCGTCACAATGGTGCCCCCCTTAAGAATATCATCGATCGATGAAAAGAGATCGTGCGATCTCTCTCTCTCTCTCTCTCTCTCCCTTCCCTCCGAGAAAAAAAAGCAAGGCTCTCCGAGCAGAATCGTAATGGAACTGGCTATGGTTCTCCAAGGTGACAGCATCGTGGCGTACCAAAGCCAATAAATCGAGTGGTCCTTGCAGCAGGAGGAGGACCGACCTCACTACGACAGTATCTCCGACTCATTTGCATGGAGCTAAGATGACGAGAGTGAGAGAAAGAGAAAGAAAACTTGGATATATATATATATATAAGGATATGCGAGACACTCGACAGACAGAACGCGAGAAGGTGCGAGACCAGGTGCGAGCAGCAACGTGCGCCGACCGAGTCTTGGAAATCCACCACTTTCCCATGCACCTAACGCGATCAGAGTAGAGACAGACACGGTTATTACGAGCGCGAAAATATAAGAGGGACCCCCAGCGAAGATGAAATCCATGCTACGGAAGAGAGAGAACGAAAGAGAGAGAGAGGAGAAAGATCGAGACCTGCACCAACGAGACCGGTATTCTTCTCATTTTTATTTCAACCCACCCTTTGCGAAGTCTGTGCAGAATGTCCGTGGGGCAATTCACGGTGAAGGATTCTTCGTCTGAACTTCTTTCATTTTAAATATTTTCATTTTCAAAAAATAATAAACACTATGTATATATAAATACACTACCGACCAAAAGTTTTCGGACACTTCAGATAATTGCAAAACTTTCAAACACTGAATAATTACCGAATAATGATATAATAATATAGTTCATTTCATTTATTATTTTACGAAGATATTATATATCTCTGTATAATGAATTATATTATTCTAATATAATTTTGCAATTATCCAAAGTGATCGAAAGTTTTGTAATTATCTGAAGTTTCCGGAAACTTTTGGCCGGTAGGGTATATGTGTGTGTGTCTAGATATAATGTTTATTACAAAAAAAGCGCATGTTTAAAATCGAAGAATATGTGATATTTTTGTAATTTTTCTTGCTAATTTTTTGTAGTTTGGATTTCTAATTTTGCTTCGTAATAAATATTACATCTAGATATAGATCCAGATATATGGTTTATTACTTTTTTTATTTTTATAATATTATAATCATTTGAGCAAAAAGCAGGCGAAGGGCAAGGAATGAAACTCAATAAACATAAATATTTATGGATGTCAATGACAAAAACAAATCTTACATATATATTGTTGAACAAAATGTTCTAGACGCTCAACGAGAAATGGCGACACAATATGTCATATCGTATACTTTTTCGTCGATGGCACGCATGGCACTCCCTGTCGCTTGCACGCCTTTTTTCTTCAGCACGCATAATATCGTCCCATCTTCTTTGTAAAATACGTTTGTTTTTTAAGTGTAAATAATAAATGTGTAATCAGTAATCTCGACACTGGACTGCGCTGCATTTTTTCCTGAATGTAATCTTTAACATTTATATATATATATATATATATACACACACACACATATACATATATGGTTGTGGGTGTGCATTTGTGTTTATACGTTCATTTTATTTTCAAAGAACATGGTTTTATCCCACAAAAAATACACAAGAGGCAAGAATTAGAAATTGAATTTAAGTATAAATCGGATTCAAAAATAAAATCTAAACAAACCCAAACAAATAAACAATAAATAAAATTGTCTTTTATTTAAATTTTCGCATTCAAATTTTAATGCTTATACGTTAACCATTTTTTAAATTTCAGATTCTGGAATTTAAATAAAACGTATCATTTCTTTTCTTCAATAAATGACTGAGTATCTACATGGCAAATTCAAGCCAAAAAAAAATTAAAATCAAACGGATTTCTCCGCCGCGAGATTAACTTACTTAGTGGCCAAACTGATGAATGGCAATTTTAATCACAAGAATAAGATTGAACCGTATCTACACGTGGAACGTTCAGAGCGAAGAAAAGAAAACGCAACGATATACGCGTCTGTGGCTCGAAGTTACTGTGTCAATTCAATTTTCACAATTTCTTCAATTGTTATTATTTGTTATAATCAATATTTTCCCATTATTATTATCTGTCATGAACACTATTATTTTATCGAATATTATAACATTTATTATTATCTAAAGAAAATAATCTCTCTCTCTTAAAATCTAAGAGAGAGAGAGAAGGAGAGAGAGAGAGAGAGAGAGAGAGAGAGAGAGAGAGAGAGAGAGAGAGAGAGAGAGAGAGAGATTACTTCCCACGGTGCGTGCAACTTCTTCGCGACTTGCGTAGGATTTGCTCGACTATGTGGACCGGTCAAGCAGCCACCGTCGAATGACATCCCAACGGGGGACGCGACTAGACGGAGGAGAAGGAAGATCAAACAAAAAGAGGAAAAACAGCGGATTTATATAAGAGTCACGATATCGCCATCACCTCCGCCGCGTTCCTTTCTCTATACACACACGCACACCCACACAAACCAGACACACGCATAAAACTAATTGCCAATCGTGAATCTTTTAACATGAGAGGCTAAAACAAATAATTGACGAATCACATAAAAATGTCTTGTTATTATCCATGCCATTAAAACATTCCAGTCATTTAATTATGAGCAAAACACTTTTGAAACTGCGTGATTTAATTTGGAGCGAAACAAATTTTAAACTGTGTCATTCACTTTTCAGCAAAGGAAACCTGAAAAACTGCTCGATTTAATTTTGAGCAAAAAAAAATTAGAAACCGTCATTTATATTTACATAATTTTTTTCATAATGATATGATAGTAAAGATATTTTTGTTCACGCCAATGCAACTATCTAAGGTAACTTCTAAAAAATGAGATCGCCAAGAAAACATTTAAAAAAATGAAAATGCTATACATATATATCTGATATTACTTCCAAAAAATGAGGTTGCATGAAAAATGAGAGCATTTTCATATTTATTTTATTTTTTTATTTATAATATTTATTTATATTATTTATAATACATTTATAATATTTTATTTTATTTTCTTTTTTTAGAGCATTTTCATTTTTCATGCAACCTCATTTTTTGGAAGTAACATCAGATATATATATATATATATATATATATATATATATATATATGATGTTACTTCCAAAAAATGAGAGCATTTTCATTTTTTCAAATGTTTTCTTGGCGATCTCATTTTTTAGAAGTGTATATATAATACCTCATTATACGTGTTCTCACGAGAAAAACATGTGACCGATATCACAGAACACATGTAGCTGATTAGCAGTGTACGGATATTTGACGAGATCACCTCACTAATAAGTCTAGAAATTTTTCACGATACGAGGTGTATTTTTTATCTTTGCTGCATGCTATGATTATTGAAGTACAAGTTGATCTTAATCTTTATCATATTAATTACACTCATATATATATATATAAGTTATTGCACAGATTATTAATTAAGGTTGTATTCATCTTATACCTACATTTTTCTTCCAATGCAACGCTTCGACAACCACACGACGTGTACTATGCACACATTAAAGATATATGAAAATTTCCACATCCGAAACACCGCACATACACATGCATGTGAGACGTAATTCGACGAGAGCGCAACCGCAAATTCAACACGAAACAATAAATTCCGACGTGTCGGATACAACGAACGCACAGTCGCCGATCTCAGTGGGAGTGGGGATATTGTAGGTGTGCAGTGCAGAGATATCCGCCGTTCGCGTGCACACGCATACATGGTCATCCGCATTCGAGCGCTCAAACATGATTGAAGCGTTTGGAAGATCGTTTTTCGCGGGAAATAAATATGGATTTTTTTAAGGTTTGGGTTTGTTTGGGTTCGTTTTGGGAATCATCGAAAGGGACAAAAGAAACGATGAAGATTCAGGTTAAAAAGAACAGCGTGAAGCTTAAGGTCGCTTAATTGTGGACGCTTAACAGATTGTAAAAAAATGGCATTTACTCTTCTATATTCTTATCAAAGTAGGCTCATCAAAGCGAATATTAAGTAGAAACATTACAGATTAAAATAAAATTATTACCGTATCATTTCGACGTAGCAGAATATACTTTTTCGGAGTAAATATTTTAAAAAAGCGAATTTCTATTAAAAGTGTCCAGAATTAATTCCACTAGTGTATGTATATTTATGACATTCCTTGCTGACAAGACCTGCATACAAATTTTCATTTCTTCTTAAATCCCTATTGGCGATCCTTTTGATAAT
This sequence comes from Ophion slaviceki, assembly GCA_944452715.1. Classification (NCBI taxonomy): domain Eukaryota; kingdom Metazoa; phylum Arthropoda; class Insecta; order Hymenoptera; family Ichneumonidae; genus Ophion; species Ophion slaviceki. The sequence goes on along the minus strand of CALYCA010000070.1, from coordinate 13,260 downwards.
TTCTCTATTTCTTATATTTTTTATACTCAATATTTTATAATATTTGTAATACTTCCTGAGTTCCAACATATACCCGGATCTCAACGTATTACTCGTCCCAATTAAACCTTTCCCGGAAAATTTTCCGGAAATTTCAATTTTTTTGTTTCGAAGTACACCATTTAATTGATTTTTAACATTTCTCACTTTTTCTTGCTTTACATTCCGCATATGAGTGTTAATGAAAGAAAAATCGCTACGTGTCACGCCGTCTGACAACGTCCGTCGCAACCGGTTTAGCAGACCGTGCCATACTTCCGCCGTTTTGAAAGATCAATTTAAAAAAAATATGTAACGGCCAAAAGTAGTAATAAAACATACCTTAAGCCTAAAAAATGGTGAGTAAATCTTTCCTTCAAAAAGATCATGAAAATCTGCTATTTTTTCCTTACCTAATGGTATCTCCCCCTTAAGGTACACTAGCCCGCGTTTGCCGAGGGTACGGGAAAACTGTGGAAAACATATTCTTCTGATTCTCCGGTGTACAGACGATTAACTCAAGTATCTACACCAAGGTCTCGGAAGTATTGGACTAGGAAGCTTCCGCTCACTGGCGCACAGCTAAGCGGTCACCACTCCAAGTGTCGAACCCCGACTGCCGATTCACCAATTTCGGCTTTTCTTATACGCAATACATTTTGAACATTTTTAAATATTGCAAATCAGCAAAACTTCAAAGCTCTCAATTCAGAGCTTTACATTTTTTAGAAAATAAGAGAGCTTTAGATTTTGTTATAAAATGTTATCAATAAAAAATAACTCTCAATATATATTTATATATATTGAGAGTTATTTTTTATTGATAAAATTTTATTGATAAAAAATAACTCTCAATATATATTTATATATATTAAGAGTTATTTTTTATTGATAACATTTTTTTCATTGAGAGCTCCATCAGTCGCATTAATCTTCCCCCTGACAGTTTTGACGTTTTATTTTGAGTGTCCAGCGATACACAAAAATATACAAAAAATGTCGAGTATGACAAATATTCAGAGTAGTGACGTTTCATAAAATTCGTCTATATATTTGATGCTCTGACGCACTATGGGGTTAATGGCTCATTAGCAAGACAAATCCTCATTAGGAGTGTATAAACGAATGAAATTGATAGAGATTTTTTTTCTTTCCGCAATTTAAATTCAGTACATACGATATTTATTGTCAATAAAGCACGTGCACCACTCTCTCTCTCTCTCTCTCTCTCTCTCTATATATATATATATATATATATATATATATATATATATATATATATATATATATATATATATATATATATATATATATATATACATATATATATATTGAATCGACATCGACAAAACGGTACCAACAGATGAAGGGATAGAGATATAATGGACATTGAAATAGATACGTCTCCCCGCTGCTATCATGTTCAATGGCAATCGTTTTTTTTTACCGATGTCATACAAGAATTGGAAATGTATATATACCCACGGAGCTTAGTCTCTGTCAGTTGTCCGGACCCCGGCGATTTTTCCTATTCATCGCATATGCTCTTTCTCCCCGCGCGGTCCGTACAGTCTAAGAATATTGACTTAATCGATGGGGAAATCGATTCGTGTGATCACGTGTGCCACGTCATGTATATATACATGTGATTTTATTTCGGTTTACCTGAATTCCTCTCTCTCTCTCTCTCTCTCTCTCTCTCTCTCTCTCTCTCTCTCTCTCTCTCTCTCTCCTTTTCTCGTAGACTCAAAATGTCTCATCGTTTTTTACCCTTAAATTTATACATATATGCAATAGCGATGTACATATATAGACGTGAATGATACGTCACACAAATGGCACGAACGGTCGTTATAAATATATATGTACCAGAATTCAAGTCACGTCGCGTACATAGTCGCGGCATTCTTTACGTCCCGTGCAACGGACATCGTTTTATAATCCGAGAGATGAGCCGACCGTCAGCGTTTCAGTAATGGAAATATGTAGATGGATCTTGGTCTCTGGCGGACGGACCACTGTCGATATGCCCTTAATCCTTCGAAGACTTTGCCCGACACTTGTTTTATTTTCATTTCTAAAATATTTTCATTCGAGACTCAAAAGCAGTTAGGATTTATGTACGTTGCAGCTCAGAACGATAGAGAGACAGAGTGAGAGAGAGAGAGAGAGAGAGAGAGAGAGAGAGAGAGAGAGAGAGAGAGAGAGGGAGAAGTTTAAGCTTGGCGTTGTTTAAGTGACCCGTCGACTCCGAAATGGAATGACACATCCGGGTAGTCTTCACATTTTTGTAAACTCCGAAGTATTATTCACGACTGATAACGATCACAGTAAATTGTTGTAACAATAATTACGTAACTGTGATAATTAGTTATAATCATAATCACATAACGCTCATAATAATAATTATTATTAATAGTAAATCATGATCATAACCTTGAATAATAAGAATATATAATAATAATGAATAATTATTATTATTATTAAGTCTCCATCGACACACTGGGTCATTTTGACCCTGACGAAATTTAAGGCGTTACCCCCCACTTGTAACGCAAAAAAAGGCCTTTTTCATGAATTTTTTTAAAGAAAACTACAAAACTTTTTTAATCGATCAATATACCATCTTAAAGAACACATCTTGAAGAACTTTCAGTAATTTTTTTATTGAAAAATATTACATTGTTTAGTGGCAAATGGCCGTCAATGAAATAATGTTTTTATATACACGGTTTGCGGTGACCAACATTGCGGCGAAGTGGATCATCTGGAAAAAAAATGCGGATGGATTTAGTCAAATATAAGTATAAACTAGTCTTTAATTGAAGGATTTTAAAAAATATTCATTTTTCACAAAATGGCGGACAGTCAAAGTTAATGGTTCGATTTTAACGAAAAAAACGGCTGTTTTTTGGCTATAAAACGGCCATTTTTTTTTTTCGAAAAAAAAATCGAACGATTAAAGACTACATTTTTCTGTATTAAATAAGCCTGCAAAATTTCAAGAAAATCGGTTCATTAGTGTTCGAGTAATCTTGGTCACCGACTTCAGAAATGCCATTTTGAGAAAAACGCGTTTAAAGTTTCAATTTCAGTTTACACGAAGAAAATATATATTTTTTTTAACTTACATAGAGTCATCTATTCCGGGCCCATACAGAAGTATGGGCCCGGATACTTATACTTAAAAAAAATGCAATAAAAAAAATCGATTTTTTCAAAATCGCAAGTGAGGGTAACCCCTTAAATAAAATGCTCACTTTCCCGAAACTAAAAGTTTTCAATCATTTTTTACAACTCAATTCTATACTTTCGGAATTTTTATTATGCAGACATGTTAAGAAAAGCTGAAAGTGTAGCCCAAATTTTCATCAATAAAAACCGACTGAAGGGTCGTTAAGGGCAGGTGGATAAAGGGTCATGAATCCGGGTCAAATTGACCCAGTGTGTCAAGGAAGGGTTAACAATAATAATGAATAGTCACAATAAAGATTAAAAATAATAATAGATGATAATAATCGTAAATAATAATAATAATGATTAATAATGACAATAATGAAGATCGACCTCAACGCACCGGGATAGTTGAATGTTTCCCAGTGCAAACTGAGGAAGTACATCTCCCACAGCAATAGAATCCTATTAGTTGAATTTTTTTAAATTATATTAAAATAAACGACATAAAAAAATAGTGATTTTATTATTTAAAAAATAGGTTTTCATTTATTATTTCAATTGTTGATTTTATTCAATAAGATTTTATTATTTCCAAATAATAATAACAACAGCTGCATCAACAACAATGGTCATGAAAATAATGAAAATAATAATCGCGCCAACTATAAAATATCGGAATTGCTTCGCTCCATATGCGTTACGGAATAGAACAATGCATAATTGTGCAACGATGACTCGTAATTTCCTTCATTTCAAACACACACACACGCACTGAATGTTGAAGAATAAATAAAAAGAGAATGACCCCACATGGGCATTGGGTTTGTAGAAAAACAGGAAACTCGACTCGATTTCGCTATCGTGAAAGAACATTTTCCGAAAGAAGAGAAAACTACGGGACCACAATCTTCCATGGTATGCTGAACTGACTTGTTTCGCAGGGGGGCGAGATCGAGAGGGAGACAGAATTGCGGAAAGCGCACGCATTTAATCGGGTGGGAATGCGCCACCGCACCGTTATTCTTAATGAATTTATCTGGCGCGAAACGATAACGTAAATTACAATTATATACGCGGGTGTGCACGTATAGCGCAAGAGTGCGAAGTGTCCCGGTGAAAAGGCAAGTCTGGCTAATGAATTGGTACCTATATCTGTTATTGTAACGACCCCCGTTTTGCCGATGCTCTCACCGCGTTCCGCATTCAAATAGAATATTTTATATTTCATTTTACATATATTTATAGTACTTATATGTTTACACACACACACACACAGGCATACGCACGCACACACACGCATATATATATATATATATATATATATATATATATATATATATATGTGTGTGTGTGTGTGTGTGTGTGTGTGTGTGTGTGTGTGTGTGCGTGTGCGTGCGTGTGTGTGTGTGTGTGTGTGTGTGTGTGTGTGTGTGTGTGTGTGTGTGTGTGTGTGTGTGTGTGTGTGTGTGTGTGTGTGTGTGTGTGTGTGTGTGTGTGTGTGTGTGTGTGTGTGTACGCGAATATACGGATATTTCGTTGGGCCATATTTTCTCTGAGACTCGGTCGTGTTATGTACGCATATGTAAAACTGGTTATTCTAATCGAGATGCAAAATCGCCTTTCCCAATGCAAAAGAGCGAGAAATCGCGACAAAAATTATGCGAACAGATGACAAACGACGGAGAGAGAGAGAGAGAGGGGGGTGCTTATTAACTTTGGTGCAACGAGGCAAAAATAATTTTTTATAAAAAAATATTAGTTTAAAAATTGTTTAATTGAAAATGTTTCATGGAAAAATGTTTGATTAGAAATGTTTTATTTTTCAAAATTTTTATATAATTTTTAAAAATTAAATTGTTTAATGGTGGAATGGCCAATTAAAAAATGTTTGATCAAAAAAGTTCAATAAGAAAGCTTTGGTAGAAAATGTTTAATTGAGAAATAACTATTAAAAAAAAATCTGCACATTGGTTCTTCATATGTTTATTCAGCTGATGGAGTTACCCCTGTGAGAAAGTCATTTTTCTTATTGGAGTACGAAGTAATGAAGGATAGGTGCATCAAAGTTGAGACCCGAGGACGAGAAAAATTGTATTTAATTTGGAAGGCTCGCAAAGTAAAGGTAAGTTAAGGACAATTTTTTGGGAATTAAGATCGTACATCCAGGGTAGCAGACTGAAGGAGAATTGTACTATAAAAACATTTAGGCATGCCTGTTTTAATAGAGGAAAATCGCAGTGGAATAAAATGTAATTTAGATGGACATGAAGGCAGTTAATTCTGCGCTTTGCAATTGATACAATGTAGACACCAGACCCGTTTTGACTCGATAAGCAGGTGGCAACATTTGACAAGATAACATAACCTGTAAAATGTAGAAAGTTGCTGACATTTATTATCGCACGACTTTCACGAATCTCAATGTATTTTCCGGCTGTAAATCTCGCCCAACGATTTGGCATGGCTAATAGATCAGTAATTCCGAATACATAGCGTTGCTATCTTGATTCAGAATGAGCGCTATCCTATTTTTCCAAATACCAGTTAAGGCGTTACGCCCACTTGTAGCGCAAAAAAGGCCTTTTTCATGAATTTTTTAAAAGAAAAGTACAAAACTTTTTTAATCGATCAATATACCATCTTAAAGAACACATCTTGAAGAACTTTCAGTAATTTTTTTATTGAAAAATATTACATTGGTTAGTGGCAAGTGGCCGTCAATGAAATAATGTTTTTATATACACGGTTTGCGGTGACCAACATTGCGGCGAAGTGGATCATCTGAAAAAAAAAATGCGGATGGATTTAGTCAAATATAAGTATAAACTAGTCTTTAATCGAAGGATTTTAAAAAATATTCATTTTTCACAAAATGGCGGACAGTCAAAGCTCATGGTTCGATTTTAACAAAAAAAAAACGGCCGTTTTTTGGCTATAAAACGGCCATTTTTTTCGAAAAAAAAAATCGAACGATTAAAGACTACATTTTTATGTATTAAATAAGCCTGCAAAATTTCAAGAAGATCGGTTCATTAGTGTTCGAGTAATCTTGGTCTCCGACTTCAGAAATGCCATTTTGAGAAAAACGCGTTTAAAGTTTCAATTTCAGTTTACACGAAGAAAATATTTTTTTTTGTAAACTTACATAGAGTCATCTATTCCGGGCATCGAAAAAAAAACTGCACTTCAAATTGCACTTTAAAAAAATGCAATAAAAAAATCGATTTTTTCAAAATCGCAAGTTGGGGTAACCCCTTAAAGGAGTCTGCATAAGCGTGACATTAAAAATAATATAATTTTCTTCTCGCAGTGATTTATAGCCTAGAGTCTTAACTTTTTATTGCAGCAAAGTTTTTGTTCGAATTCCGACAATTTATCGAGTTGTGCCGATTTTTGTAGTCAGATCGCCCACTGCGCTACGCCGATTTACTCATTTTCTTTTGCCCTTTTCTCGAATACTACGTTTTATGGGACGGTGTAAGTCGTATCTCAAAATCCATTCGTCCGATGCACTTTAAATTCGGACAAAGCACAGTTTATAACGTTTTCTATCTTTTGTTGGGATGATTTTGAAAAATGTTTGTCCATTCGTCAATGACAAATTATCAGAGTTGTTTGTTATTAACAATGTCCACGGTGGAAAATCGTACTATTTCCTACAGCCTGCCATTTTCGTAATTTTCACAATTTCGAAAAAGTATCCGATCATATGGGAGTTTTATTATGGTAGTAAAAGTACATTTTTTTATTTTTAATTTCAGATGAGCCTAGTTGTCAAAACTGCTTACACCAATTGGCCATGCAGCAACGGCGACACTTTGTTACAAATAATAACCACTCCATTGTTGACGAATATTTATCAATGAAAAAAAAACCTCCAACTTGAAAAGACTATGCATCAATCGTGTGTAAAATCCCGACCTCGTCATCATAATACTTTGACCAGAATAAAATATTGAAAATCGACCTGTTTTTTGTCCAACCTTACGAAAGGTTCCAACAGTCGGGAATAGCTCATGTTGGCGATTTTTTTCAGACCATCATGATGATAAATTTCTACAAAAATAAGGTATTCGAAAAAGTATCATCGGAAGAAAACTTTGTAATTTTTGTTCGTAAAAATATTCAATTATAATCGATTTATAGCGGATATCCGGGAACCGGGTTGTCCAATATAAAAAAAAACAAACAGATTCCCTTAGGATATCAGTTCATCCCATGTTTAATCAAAGGAATTTCCGAAACCTCGAATTTAAAAAAATACCGCGTCTTCAAAGTGGGTCATGATTTATGCGAAAAAATTGGCATTTTTCGTTCATCAAATCGAAAGTATACATCGGAAAGAAAAATCCTGCCTTCAAAGACTATATTATCACATCAAGAAAAACACATCTTAAATTTAAATTTTCAGAAAGATCAATGTATTAATTATTCAGATAGTTTGCTCACCGACTTTGAAAACGTACTTTCGTATGTACTTTGACCATAAATCTGTCAATTTCGGTTCCATCACCTTGAATGTTTCAGGAACCATTTATAAGATGGCATGCTGTCCAAGTATATTGATTTTCGAAAAGAAGTGATTTTTCGATTTCTACAACTACCCATGTGCGAATGCCGGTATTGCGCCAGAGTTACCAATACGGCCCAGAGTTGTGCAAGTCCTGGCGACCGACTCTCAGTTGGCAGTACTGCCCCAGTATTGGAAACCGAACGTATCAGTACCGTCCCAGTCTGGGTTACTGAGTCTTGGCCGAAGTACTAGCCCAGTAATAGTAAACTATTTTATCAGTACGGTGCCAGTCCTGGTTACCAAGTATGGTTGAGTCTCGGCTGGAAGTACTACGCCAGCACTGGCAACTGAACGTATCAGTGCCGTGCCCGTCTTAGCTACCCAGTCTTGGGTGAAGTGCTGTCCCAGTATTGGTAAGCAATTTCATCAGTGTGGTGCCAGTCCTGGTAACCATAGCTGGTTGGATGTACTGCCCTAGCACTGGCAACTGAAAGTATCAGTATCGTGCCGGTCTCGGTTATCGGTTCTTGGGTTAAGTACTGTCCTAGTATTGGTAAACAATTTTATTAGTACAGTGTCAGTCTTGGCAATCAAGGTTAGTTGAGTCTCGGCTGGAAGTGCTGCCTCAGCATTGGCAACAGTACCATGTCAGCCTTGGTCACCGAGTCTTGGGTTAAGTACCGCCCCGGTATTGGTAAACAATTTTATTAGTTCAGTGCCAGTCTTAGGAACCAAGGTTGGTTGAGTCTCGGCTGGAAGTGCTGCCTCAGCATTGGCAACAGTACCATGTCAGCCTTGGTCACCGAGTCTTGGGTTAAGTACCGCCCCGGTATTGGTAAACAATTTTATTAGTTCAGTGCCAGTCTTAGGAACCAAGGTTGGTTCAGTCTCGGCTGGAAGTGGTGCCCCAGCATTGGCAACAGTACCATGCCAGCCTTGATCACCGAGTCTTGGGTTAAGTACCGCCCCGGTATTGGTAAACAATTTTATTAGTTCAGTGCCAGTCTTAGTAACCAAGGTTGGTTCAGCCTCGGCTGGAAGTACTGCCCCAGCATTGGCAACAGTACCATGCCAGTGTTGGTCACCGAGTCTTGGGTTAAGTACTGTCCCAGTATTGATAAACAATTTTATTAGTACAGTGCCAGTCTTAGTAAGTAAGGTTGGTTGAGTCTCAGCTGGAAGTAGTCCCCCTGCATCGGCAACAGTACCATGCCAGTGTTGGTCACCGAGTCTTGGGTTAAGTACTGTCCCAGTATTGATAAACAATTTTATTAGTACAGTGCCAGTCTTAGTAAGCAAGGTTGGTTGAGTCTCGGCTGGAAGTAGTCCTCCGGCATTGGCAACAGTACCATGCCAGCCTTAGTTACCGCGTCTTCGGTTAAGTACTGCCCCAGTATTAGTAAACAATTTTATTAGTACAGTGTCAGTCATGGTAACAAAGGTTGGGTGGGTCTTGGCTGGAAGTACTGCCCCAGCAGTGGCAACATTACGATTCCAGTCTTGGTTAACGAGTCTTCGGTTTAGTACTGCCTCGGTATTGACAGACAATTTTATCAGTACGGTGCCAGTCCAAAAAATATGGATTGAATGAAAAATGTAAGTTTTGCTTCCTTATAGAGAAACTTTGCGACGATCAAAACATTTTTTTTTCAGTTTTCGATATCAACGTCCTCAAAATGTCCCAAAACCTCGAAAAATCATATTCAGAAACAATGTCTACATGCATGTGCGTCTGTGTGCGTATGCGCGCGCATCTACGTTCTGGCACTGTAAAATTATAGCGTCTGTAACTCGAGAACGGTTTGGATTGAAGGGCTCCTGTGTCGCTCAGATGTTAATCTATACAATCTCTTTATTCCCTGCAAATTTTGTCGAGAGAACTAAAAAATTACAAATTTAATGGCATTTTTTAATAAAAAAATGTCTGTGTGCACGTTAATTTGCAAAAAATTTCAGAATTTTGTAAATTTTTTTTTTACAAATAGAGTATCATGAAAGGACGGCTGGTATTGAATTTAGGAATGATCGGTCGAATGGTCTAAATTTTATGAATTTTGGACACTTTCGAAATATGTCAAACCGCTCTAATTTTTGCATATATCAAGATACTGTGGTAATTTTTTTTACACAAAGTATTGTAAAAGTAAAGTTGCTATAAAATTTGGAGAGAATCCCGAACCATTACAGACTCCCCTGGAATCTTCTGTATCCTTACGGATATCCATAAATTGGCTAAGTAGACGATGTCATTTTATTTCACTATTTCGCGTGTTCGTTCTGAACGTACGCCGCGACGGGCTCTCGTGCCTTCTTGCGTCGAGGCAGACATTGTTATGCCTCGACGCGATGCGTGTGTGTCAGTGGTCATTCGCTACGTCGGGCGCACACGGTTGAAGATTGTTTTCTTCCCGCATGCTGTCCCTCCGCGGCAAGTATACACTTCGTGTGGGTATATGCACCTATATACCCACACGCTGATCCACGCTCAGCGTCAACAAAGAATTAGGATTTCTTTGGCAGCGTTGAGCATCAGTCTTTCTCGTGCCGTCTACGTGTGAACTTGTTTCAATCCCCAAGTGCTTTTCATCTATTCCCATTCGTTTTTATACAGTACACTTTTTCTATTATTATAAATTAATTTTTCTCGTCCTAAAACGAATTCGAGTGCTCTATGTGTGCTATAAAAATTCGAACGTTCTATAAGGTGAACCAGGTAAGATATACAAAGAATTTTTCTTTATACTTGTTTTTTTATTTTATTTTGTATTTTTTGTCTACTGCATGTTAAGGCATAATAAATAATTCATTTATTTTCTCTCCGTTCCTTACTTGCTGTGGGACTGCGCTATCTCTCTCTCTCTCTCTCTCTCTCTCTCTCTCTCTCTCTCTCTCTCTCTCTCTCGCTCTCTGTCTCTCTTATATTTTCTTTACTTATTCTATAATTTGTTTTGAAGAATTTGTTCAATTTGATCAGGGAGTCTCGGAGGACAAGGGGAAAGAAAACACTTTGGTAAATACAATGTTATTTACTTTGACCGAAATTATGTATGCTGAAGTAAAATTACAGAAGAGCATCTTAATTCATACTTAATACTCTGGAAGTGGCTATATTTTTCAATTCTTTTTAGATGGAGGTGATGAGATCCTTGGTGGGTTCACCGACCGACGGAAAAGGTGTTATCCGCAATGTGATCGCTGGCCTGATATCGAAGGCGGTGCAAGAAAAATACTCGGCCACGGGGAAACCAGGCGCGAACGGTATAACGAAAAAATCCTTCAGTGTGACAATAACGTACAAACGTATGAATGGTAAATATTTTTCAAATTTTTACTAATATAATTTTTAGAACTGGGTGCAATCAAATAAAATGTTTTCATTTCAGATATTTTTTTAGATACGATCGGGAAAAAAAACCACTGCGGCGGAAATATTTTCGACAACCAGCCGATGTTTATCTGATGCCGGTGACCGGGAACACGCCGCAACTCTGGCCCAATATTGGCAGCCGGTACTAGTCACCAATACTGTGCCAACGCTTGCCAAGCGGAGGACCGGTGTTATCATTTCGGAATTGGGCCAGTATTGTTTACACGATCTGACCCAATATTGGCATTCAGTATCCGGCCAGTATTGCCGTTAGTACTTAGCCAAGTTTCCAGTCTATACATGGGCATATACCGGCAAAGTACTGATTTACGGTTTGTCTCAAGACTGGCTACAATATCTGGCCCAAAACTGGGCACTTATTCTGAGCCAATACCCGTAAACGGTGTCGGGCCGATTCACGCCGCCATAACTTGGACCGGTGTTAACAAACCAATGTTGTCTCAATACTGATTCCGACTTGGGCAAGGCTTGGCCCTTAGGAGCCTGCCAGTATTAGCAGCTCTGGCATCAGTACTGAGACAAGACTAAGCCAAGTCCCCAGTCTATACACGGGCATGTACCGGCAAAGTACTGATTTAGGGTTTGTCTCAAGACTGGCAATGATATCTGGCCCAAAACTGGGCACTTATTCTGAGCCAATACCCGTAAACAGTGTCGGGCCGATTCACGCCGCCATAACTTGGACCGGTGTTAACAAACCAACGTTGTCTCAATACTCATTCCGACTTGCGCAAGGCTTGGCCCTCGTCCAAGTACCAGGTGCCTGCCAGTATTGGCAGCTCTGGCACCAGTACAGTGCCAATACCAAGCCAGTTTGCAATACGTACATGGGTACACATACCCCTCAAGAGCGTTTTTTTTTTCAACTCCCATGCATTATTCGGTAAAATCTTTTTTGCCGAAGGGTGACGAAAATAAAGAGGGGGGTGTGGGCGGTCCTCGCTACATCCAGAGGAATTGCAAGGGTTCCCAACAGCTGGGGAAGTCTTTGGACCCTTCGAACAAATAGGTACGACCGCCCCTTCCATTAACTTATCCCAGCGTACCTATTATTTTCGCCACTGACATACGAATGTACGTATGCACTTGAAACGTGCCTTTGTATATATATATATATATATATATATTAATACCTTAGAAAATGCCTCCCCCCTTCAGGGTATTCTGTCTTTCAGCTCGTGGTCCCGCGTTAGATCCTACACACGTTAGACAGACACGGTGATTGGATAGAGTCGGTAGTCGAGAGGTTGGGCCCGCGAGCCCCGTCGGATTCGCAGGAAGGGAGGGCGGGCGACAAGGACGGCGAGAGGGGTGGTTGTTGGCGGAGGGGGCCGAGGCGACTGCCACACGGTCGATCTAACGCTGTTAGTCAACGAACACACGTGTGCTATATACTCGAGCTGAAAATTTAATCGACGGGATCCCCCGCCCCGCACGACCGAAACCTCCACGCCCAACCCTTTCCAGAGAGCTTTGCGAAGAAAAACGTCACCTCGTGGTTCTGTAAGGGATGAAAAAAGGGAAGGACAGGGAATGCTCGATCGGCAGATTTATTAATCGGTAAATGGGGAGAAAAACTGACTCCATTGTTATAATTGTGTAAAATTACACATATCTATATATTTTTCTTTCCTCTATATTCATCAATTAATTAACACATCGATGAAGATTTTTCATTTCTTTTTTTGTCAACTAATGAATACATCGAGAAATTCTTCATCCCCTATGGATATCTCTTATGTATGTATGTATGCACGTGTGTATAAGATTTACGAGGGATAAAAAAGGGATAAAAAGAATGCCTCAATGTATTGAAAGATTTATGGGTCGATAAAAAACAAGATAAAATTACTTGAACGATAAATTGATTAGTTTATAGAAATGGAGGAAGAAATTTCGCCATTGCTGAAATTATTGTTGTTTAGATTTTTTAGTAAAATATCTATATGTTTATTTTTAACTATATAGTAATATATATATATATTTATATAAATTTAAATAAAATATAAAAATAAATGTATATTAAAATATACATTTATTTTCTTTCGGTCCAATGAAACGACCATTTTTCGAATTATTTCGCGCATATATATATAGAGAGAGGAGAGCATTTTATTATGTATACATAAAGAAAAATGTCATAATAGGCAAAAAGTAAAATAAT
>CALYCA010000069.1:0-42882 GCA_944452715.1 Ophion slaviceki | reverse complement strand
CATGAAGTTTGCATCGTTGCTATCCAACGGTTCCATTTTTTTTTCGATTTTGTTTGGTTGGTCCCGGTGGCCGTAAATATTTTTTATTCATTTTACCATATGTTTTTAGCAACTAGAGCCGAACTGACCAAGAAAAAATAGGAAATTACAAAATCGAAAAAAAAAAATGAAACCGTTGGATAGCAACGACGCAAACTTCATGTACATCCACTTGTAGCGTAAAAAAGGCCTCTTTCATGAATTTTTATAAAGAAAACTACAAAACTTTTTTAATCGATCAATATACCATCTTAAAGAACACATCTTGAAGAACTTTCAGTAATTTTTTTATTGAAAAATATTACATTCTTTGGTGGCAAATGGCCGTCAATGAAATAATGTTTTTATATACACGGTTTGCGGTGACCAACATTGCGGCGAAGTGGATCATCTGAAAAAAAAATGCGGATGGATTTAGTCAAATATAAGTATAAACTAGTCTTTAATGGAAGGATTTTAAAAAATATTCATTTTTCACAAAATGGCGGACAGTCACAGTTAATGGTTCGATTTTAACGAAAAAAAACGGCCGTTTTTTGGCTATAAAACGGCCATTTTTTTTCGAAAAAAAAACCGAACGATTAAAGACTACATTTTTATGTATTAAATAAGCCTGCAAAATTTCAAGAAGATCGGTTCATTAGTGTTCGAGTAATCTTGGTCACCGACTTCAGAAATGCCATTTTGAGAAAAACGCGTTTAAAGTTTCAATTTCAGTTTACACGAAGAAATTTTTTTTTTTGTAAACTTACATAGTCATCTATTCCGGGCCCATACAGAAGTATGGGCCCGGATACTTATACTTAAAAAAAATACAATAAAAAAAATCGATTTTTTCAAAATCGCAAGTGGGGGTAACCCCTTAACCTATCTTCATTTGTAATTAAACTTTGAACACTTAACTTTAATAATTTACGAAATTAAAACAAACTCATATCAGATCAACCTTAAAATTACTATTTTTTGAAAATCACGATTGGCCATCTCTTCCGGAGCATCCGGGTGTGATGGCCATAGGAGTGGAGGTGAGATGGCCGGTTACCCAGCATTATGCTCTCGGTTTTCTCGTTGGTTTTATGTTTCGATTCTAAATAGATTTTTTTTTTTATTTTGGCCACATCTACAACACATATAATCGATATCTGTATAATTTTTGTGTACCCAATGTTGGCATACTACCCACTGAAGCCAGTCTTCGATGAGACGAGTTTCATAATAATTTTCTCCGCAACATTTGATTTTGTGAAAAATGAATATTTTTTAAAATCCTTCGATTAAAGACTAGTTTATACTTATATATGACTAAATCCATCCGCATTTTTTTTCAGACGATCCACTTTGCCGCTATGTTGGTCACCGCAAACCGTGTATATAAAAACATTATTTCATTGACGGCCATTTGTCACTAAACAATGTAATATTTTTCAATAAAAAAAATTACTGAACGTTCTTCAAGATGTGTTTTTTAAGATGGTATATTGATCGATTAAAAAAGTTTTGTAGTTTTCTTTAAAAAAAATCATGAAAAAGGCCTTTATTTGCGCCACAAGTGGGGGTAACGCCTTAAGAAACGTCTGTACTTTTATTTTGACGGATCCTTGGGAAAAGTGTGGCCAACTACCCCGGACTTACCCTAGTAGGACATGATCTGACCTATCGACATAAGCAGGCTTATCCATTCATAACAGGACACCCTGTATATAAATAAATATCTGTGTGTGGAATGGTACTTTTTCTACTTGGCAAGTTTATTCTTTCAACGTCACCGTTCTTTCTCTCCCTTTCTGGTGTCGTCCGATTTTTCATCCTCTTGTAGTTTTTATTCTCTGCCCATTCTTTCTCTCGCTTCCGCCTCTGTTTTAATTTTTTCTCTTGTAATTTTTTTCATTCACTTTTTTTCTCCAACAACCTCTTTCTCGTTTTTAGCCCCCTTGTGCTTTCCACCTTATTCGCATCTTTCAGAAGGTCCTTTCTTCTCATTCTCTCTCTCTCTCTCTCTCTCTCTCTCTCTCTCTCTCTCTCTCTCTCTCTCTCTCTCCCTCTCTCTCCCTCTCCCTCTCTCCCCCCTTTTTTCGCACACACAGATACAGGGTGAGAGTGTGTTTGTATATATATATATGTACATACACACTCTCACTCTTTTTCTTTTTCCTCGTTGTTCTTGACCCTCCCGAAAAAACGAGAGCCCCCCCGTGCACTCTCATCGATCCCTCATCTTGCTTCTTTTTTTCCCCTCTTGGTCTCGTCGTCGTTCGCGTTTTCGGTTGAATACGCCTTTTTTTTCGTCGTCGTCTCATGCTTCTTTTCTCGCGTAGAAGTGGTCGTTGGCCTCCCCCCCTCCCCTTCGCTGCAGGCCCGTCAGACTTTCGGTATACATTACGATGTACCGCGCGCACGGCCGCAATTTCGCCGCATACCCTCCCCCTGCAAGTATCATCGACGCAATCTTTCTCCTCTTTCCTTTCACCGGAGCACTTTCCTCTTCTTCTTCTCTTCCGATTTTATTCGTCGCGATTCTGCTGGGCTACATGTTTTTTATTTCTTAATTTTTTGCTATCCCTGCGCTGGACGCTCGTGAAAAAATTGAAATTTCTCGTTTTCCCTCGTATCAAGCACGATATTGTACGAATAATCATGCTGGATGTTGGACTTTAGATTATATTTTTAAATTGATGATGTTGAAGTTTGCATCGACGAAAATCCTTCTTTTTTTTGTCACTTCGTCATTTTTATTACGACCTCAACTCTTCATTTGCAATTTTAGGTTACGGATGTAACTAAAATGAAGATCTTTGAAAAAAAAATTCAGTGACATTTGTCTGAATATCACACCAAGT
Organism: Ophion slaviceki; assembly: GCA_944452715.1. Taxonomy (NCBI): domain Eukaryota; kingdom Metazoa; phylum Arthropoda; class Insecta; order Hymenoptera; family Ichneumonidae; genus Ophion; species Ophion slaviceki. Next base: position 40,006 of record CALYCA010000069.1, on the reverse strand, counting down.
GTGATAAAAAAAAAAGTTGGGCAGTACGGAAAAAAAGTTTCGTTGCATTCCAACGATGCAAACTTCAATACCATTTCCATTGAGCGTTTTCTTTGCAAATTGAGGTCGTAGACCTCCAATAAGAAAGTGTAAAAAACGTGTAAGATTTTCACAGCCTAAATCGACGAAGAAAAAGTTGAGCAATTAAAAAAAATAATCACCTTTCTTGAATTCCAAAGATGCAGACTTCAACGTCGTGGATTTTTCGTAGAATCGAAGCTGGCGCGTATAGGGACGTCTTTTGAAAAATGCGCACTCGGCGTTGTCGATTACGCGATGAAAGGCGATCTTCTAAAGCTTTGCAAACATACGAATACACGTATATCACACGTGCTTACGTAAAATGAAAGAGTAGACGTTCGGGCATCCCGTGTGTATATTGTCCTTCGCTCGAAGTAATAAAGAGTACACGTTTCGGCCTCGAACATTGATTTACAGTGGAGAATAGAGTCTCGTGTGTTTCACCTTTCTGCCGACATCGAAACGGCGAATACCGGTAATCGTCTCTCTCGCCCCCCCCCCCCCTCTGACTCTCTCTGCGTAACATTATCGCACGTTATACGTATGTGTGCGCGTGCTCACCTTCGCGCCTCGTTAGTCTCACAGAACCTTACGACCTTACACTGACCACTCACCGCTCACCACCGGAATTGACAGAATCTACAGATCGTCGGCCACGAATTCTCTCTCTCTCTCTCTCTCTCTCTCTCTCTCTCTCTCATTACATCTTTACGTACGCCGACACACACACACAAACGCATTTACTATACGTACTTAAATCCATTTCCATCGCACAATGTAGTCTACGAATGGGAAGCCAAAGATTGATGTACCGAAATACGATGCCATAATCGACTGTGAGAAACTCGAAGGATTACAAGTCCCGGCTTGGCGTAAATCTATAGAGATTTTTCAAAGCTGTTGTATACGTGCAATGTTGGCTGCTTTTGGACGGCTCCTCAACGTGTCTGCGTAAATTTGGGGGCCCAAAAAGGCCCAGTCGGTTTTCGATATTTTTTTCGTTCTTTTTCGAATGAGAATATCGGGTTTTTACTGAGAATTGATACATTATCTTGGTATGTGTGAGTTTTTTTTTTCAATTTGATAACAGTGATGAGGAATGGGGTTATTGTTGTTTGAAAAAAATTACGAAAGTGGCGAGCTGTGGGAAAAAAGAAGTCGATTTTCGATACAAAAATAACTTTGATATAATTTGTCATTAAGGAATGGATAAAAATATTTAAAAAATCGTCCTCACGCGCATAAGGTCAATTGGGAGATCACTTTTTTTAATTCATCAATCGGGCGATACATACATTATAGAATACCTATATAGATTTTTTTATACACGAACAATATAAAATAAATTAAGTAGTAGTAATTTATTGTTCTGTTTGGTCTTTCAACTTTTAACAGCCCTCCTCTTCATCCAGTTGTACAAACGTAAAATATATTTAGTATAATTTCCTATATTAACCCTTCGAGTGCACTCCTCCGCCGCCGACCTACAAGTGTATCTTGCGTCAATCTGACCCAAGGCATTTTTCAAATCGTTGTATTCCGGTAAATATGCATTTTTTGTTTTTTTTTTTTGTAGAGACGTTTTTTGTAGTAAATTATCCCATATTTTATGACCCTAATTTTATTTTTTTAAGGAAACGAAAATTAAATGCCACAACATTCGTTCAAAGTGGGGGATACGTTGGGAAATACATTGAAAAATACTAAATACGTACGGTCAAAACGACCCAGTGTGCACTCGAAGGGTTGAAATAGTATAGTATAGTTCTTGATTTCCAAGCATATATGGTGTTGAAGTTTGCATCGTTGGAACGCAATGAAAATTCCTTTTCACATTTATTTTCCATATTTTTCGTGCTATAGAATATGTTTTTGCATACATTTATAATGCGGATCGCTAAGCAAACATAAAATATGGTTGAAGGATCTTTGTAGGCAAAATTTGCCAAAAGAAATAAGAGGGATTCACAAATATCAATTTTCGTTGCGTTCTCATAATGCAAACATCAACCTCATACTGATCCCCTTTTGAACATTTGCTTCTTTTCTGTTGTTATCAAGAAGAAGAAGAAATTCTTTTGGACATCAAGCAGAAAATGGTAATCTCGCTAAATGAAAAAGTTTTAGACTGCAGCCGCAAACGCCTATGCTTGAATGCAAATCACATATTTGATAAAAATATTGAGGACTTTGTTTCCAGCGACACTTTGAGATTTTTTGATATTTGTGGTATTTCGTCAGCATTTAAAAAAAAGCTTCCCTTTGGGTTGAAGATAAAGACTACGAAGCTGCCAGGGATGTCAGTACATTCGATGCGAGTCGTGAACGTTATTAAATTAAAGAATATAATAAATTAATCACCACAAACGAGACGCAAAAGCAATACCTTCTTTTAATTGTGAAACAACAACATCGACAAAAGTACCCAAATACAACAAAAAAAAACGTTTTTTAGTATAGTTTACTACGTTAATTTACTTATTGGTTAAATTCTATAATTTTGTGTGTTGCGATTGAAAAATTCGATATAAGTAAAACAAATTTTTACAAATGTTTTTTATTTTTTCAAATGCCGGGTAGCGATTCCTGAGCATGACATTAAAATTACGAGAAAAATCATTGAACTGTTTTTCAGGTTTTACAATTGATCGAGAGGGTGACGCGTGGAATTATCAACAAACAAAAAATTTGCGCCAAATGAGAAGCTCCCTAGTTTGGATACTTGAGTAAAACGTCTGTGAACCAGGGGATCAGAAGAATATGGAGTTGTCTATACCACTACGGGTTTTCCACAATTTCCCTGTGCCCCTCGGCAAATGCGGTATAGTGCAGCTTAAGACGGCTGTGGACGCAACGGAACGTTAGGTTAGGTAGGCGAAGTGCATCTAGGGAGTGATAGGGAAGGGTAATACGTAAAAACCCGCAAGCGTATACGTTGGAACTCCGGAATTAATTGAGACTGTAATTATAAGATAAAACGAACTGTCAACGCTTCTTTGCATCGAAACTTTCAACAATTATACGCAACGTTCTTCCGCTGTGTCACCCACTACTCTCGTGACTTTGTATTTTTATCGTACGATCCTTCTTTGTTACGTATGCAATCTCGGGAGTAATAATGAGAGCTCGAGCAAATTTGCTACCCTGTGAGGCCGAGAGCGTGGGTGGGCACAAAAAAGTCACGCAAATGGAGCACGTGTGTGTGTGTGTGTGCGCGCGCATAGAGAGAGGGAGAGAGAGAGAGAGAGAGAGAGAGAGAGAGAGAGAGAGAGAGAAGCGTTGACATTCGTACGTCTGGGACACTATCGTTATTTATTTTTATTAATTATGATTATTATTGACAAAAGGCGATATGTTTATATATATATATATATATATATATATATATATATATATATATATATATATATATATATATATATATATATATGTATATATATGTGTATATGTATATATATATTAGGGTGATTCGTTCAGGGCAACTTTTTTTTTTGACCCATCGTGCCCGAAAACCTTTAGTTGGTACCCAAAAACGAACTTTCGTGAAAGGGGGGTGTTGTCAAAAAATATTTATAGGTCGCGAATCAAAATTGAAGGTTTCCCATTTGATTAACATTGAAAAAAATGTTTTTCTCATTATTAGTGTTACCATTCCGCGAATTTTGATATCGCGATATTTTTCAAGTGGGTTCTCATAGGAAATATGTTACTCCAAAATAAAGTTCATTGAGCCATGGCCGTAAATTCGACCGTTTCAGCGGCATCATTATTTCAAGTGAATATTGTGCAAAATATCTATTCAAACGGCTGTAACGCCTAAGCTATTAGATATATTGAAAAAAAATCAGATGAGAACTTTGTAGAGAAAGTAATTTTCTACAAAAAAGTCTCATAAGCCGAGCCCGAAAATTTAACTCTTTCAACTTTTGTTTTAAAAAAAATCTATTTATTTTACTTCATCCACCTATAGCTGAGAAAGAGTTGAATTTTCGGGCTCGGCTTATAAGACTTTTTTGTAGAAAATTACTTTCTCTACAAAGTTCTCATCTGAATTTTTTTCGATATATCTAATAGCTTAGGCGTTACAGCCGTTTGAATAGATATTTTCATACAGTATTCATTTGACATAATGATACCGCTGAAACGGTTGAATTTACGGACATGGCTCAATGAACTTTATTGTAAAGTATCATATTTACTGTGAGAACCCACTTGGAAAATATCGCGATATCAAAATTCGCGGAATGGTAACACTAATAATGAGAAAAACATTTTTTTCAATGTTAATCAAATGGGAAACCTTCAATTTTGATTCGCGACCTCTTAATATTTTTTGACAACACCTCCCTTTCACGAAACTTCGTTTTTGGATACCAACTAAAGGTTTTCGGGCACGATGGGTCAGAAAAAAAGTTACCTTGAAACGAATCACCCTAATATATATCCCTAATATTGATAAAAAGAATTCTGTATTATATATGTATATAAATAAATAAATAAATAAATAAATAAATATATATATATATATATATATATATATATATATATATATATATACACACACATATATAATACAGAATTCTTTTTATTAATATTCGATTGAAGAGTGTGGAGCACTCCAAGGCTCCAATACATATGACATATATGTCATATGTATTTCAAAAACCTGGTAAACACACAGCGAGTGCTCCACACGCTTCAATCGAATATTAATAAAAAAATTAAAAGAAATAAAAATAGCTGTTACTTCACGGTGTTTAGGAATCCCATAATATAAAAAATACAAAAAATCCGTTTTTCGTATTTACAATTCGGGGAAATTCTTAAAAATAAAATAACGAGTGTCTTTCCTTGACAAAAAAAATACTTTTGCACATTTTCCCCTGAAACGGACGTTCGACTTGCTCAATAAAATCTGAATTAATTTTTTCCCGGAAGGCGAGAAAAAGACGCATATTTTCGTTTTTTACGAATGTAAATACGTCAAATCCTGCCGAAGATACAGTCATTTGAATGGAAAAATATTAAAAAATGGTAATCAACGAGAAAAAACGTTAGAAATTTTTACAAAATGTCGACACTCTCGATTCAAAGCTCGATTTTTCAAAATTATTTGTCGACTTTTTTTTTACTGGCTGAAGTGACGTGGAATGCCTCATACATGTGTATGCATACATACATACATGATCGCTGAGACAAATTTGGAATAGGCCCAAAATTACGAGCGCATTCCTTTGCATCAATGCGCGAAGCGTTAACAATCAATTACCAATAAAAATTAGTTCGTTTAACGAGGAACTCCAGCGCTAAACTGATAAGCAATTTGAATATTTCGCTGCAGATTTTCGCTTATTGGTCTTTTCGTCGGGAACGGAAATTTTTCACCGAATCAAAAAAAACAAAATTGAACGATTGCGCAATAATGATGAATATTGGGTGAATTTTAGTTATGTTTTTTCTATCTCTATCTTTCACTCTCATTTTCGATGACGATCCGTAGCGAGGAATATATATATATATATATATATATATGTATATGTATGTATGTATGTATGTATGTATCTATATGTATATATAGCAACAAAGTGCGAGGCGCTCAGACGGTTGCCCTTACTCTACACTTTGGATTCGTTTGCACCGCGCCGGAAGTGACGATGACCGTGATATCATTACACTTCTCCCCTCTCTTATTTCCACGGCGTTCGCCTTTTCACTCTACTCCCCCCCCCCCCTTCCTGATCGCCCGCCTCCTTGCTCTCCGTGCCTTAACGACAATAATAATATCAATATTATAACTATACATATAGTTATATATGTAGTTATAATATTGAGTGTATATGTGTGTGTGTATGTATATATAATTTTCACCAATGGGATCTTCCTCTCGCTGCTCCCCTGCTCCCTTTGTAAATTTTTATTAACTGTGCGCATAAATATACGCATATGGGTGTATGTGTATACACATGTCTGTCGGTTATTTAATTTCAGGATGCTCGTGGCGTTTCTATTATTCGAATGATTTACAGGTTCCTCCGGCAAAGCCTTGAAATTGATTTATGGAAAAACTGTGTTATCGTCTCATTAACAATGGTATTGCTCAGAGAGACGAATAGGAGAAGAAAATGACGTTGAAGTTTGCATCTTTGGAATGCGACGAAACTTTTTTTACATTTTTTCATCTCTTTGTTTATATTATTTTACACATTCTTTTTCAAATTTAAATTCTAAATTTTTAAATGAGCGTCTTAAAAGAGAAATTCGAGCATTTGAAACATGATAATCTTCATTGCATTCCAACGATGCAAACTTCAATGTCGCGAAACAAAAAAAATGTACAACAACGACAATCGTCCGTAACGATAGAGCAATGTCGCACGCATCCGCAAACGAGAAAAATAATGATTCGTAACGACCTCTGATAAATTTATGTCAAACGCGATGTGTTTTGTTTTTACTTCCTGTTTTTTATTTCTTTTTTTTTTTTCATACGCCTCGTCATCGTGTTATTCATATAGGCAACTGTAAATACACGCTAACGATAAATAACTCGTACAAAGTGTGATTGATATCCGTCTACCTACGCGTAATGTTTTGTTACGTATAAACATATCGCTGTTTTTTTCGGTGTACACATTGAACGGGTAGTGTTTTTTTCTTGTAGCTAAAGGAAACAGGAGAGTGCCGAATAATTTAGAAAAGACAATTGTGAGGGAGCGAGAGAGAGAGAGAGAGAGAGAGAGAGAGAGAGAGAGAGAGAGAGGATGTACTATCCCGAAGATCGATGGTCTTAAGGGGCTATACCAGTGTGAACGCTGAAAATTTGGGTGATTTTCGGGAATTTTTTTGGAAGTATACACTGTAAAAAAAATCTGTATTAAAATTAATATAAAAGTGTAGGAAGTCTTTTTACAGATACCGTTTATGAATTTTAATATTGTCATTTGAAAATCAATGGGCTGCTTTTCGAATGTCTAATAATCGTTCAGTAATATCGCAACACTTAAGTACTGGAAAAATCATATACGTATGGCAAGGTATCTATTGTGAGCGTATTAAAATTAATACGCACAGATTGCATTTTTTAATTAAAAAAAAAGTAAAATTGGCATAGAAAAGTGTATTAATTTTACGGTGCGTATTAAAATTAATATAAAAGTGTAGGAAGTCTTTTTACAGATACCGTTTATGAATTTTAATATTGTCATTTGAAAATCAATGGGCTGCTTTTCGAATGTCTAATAATCGTTCAGTAATATCGCAACACTTAAGTACTGGAAAAATCATATACGTATCGCAAGGTATCTATAGTGAGCGTATTAAAATTAATACGCACAGATTGCATTTTTTAATTAAAAAAAAAGTAAAATTGGCATAGAAAAGTGTATTAATTTTACGGTGTTAGGTTAGTGTAATTGTTATTATTTACTTTCTGCGATAAAAATTAATGCGAATCGATTTGGGTTTGTAAATTAGACTTGCTGCTTTTGTTCGGTGTTAATTTCTCGCGTTTATTCCTATCCTACCCCTTCATTGTGACCGTTACCCCCCCTCTACTTTCCCCTGTTCTCCTTGCGGCCGCAGGCACTCCCCCCCGCCACTCTGTATTATATTCATCATGACTACAATCGTATTTCTAACTTAGTTGTATTTCGCCGTGAAATGCCGAAGAAAAACATTTCACGACGAAATGTACGCGACTAGGGTTCGAACCCGGGATCTTCCCCGTCCGCTGGTTCAGTGGCGAGCACGCTAACCACTAGACCATCACACCGGGTGTTAATCATTTACTTTAGATTTGGTGTTACTCGATACGTTTTTTTATGATTTGATTTAACATGCTGACCAAAGCACGAATTTGAAGTTTTCTGCATTGAATTATATATTAAATCAGACTATCCGAATAAACACATACTAACAAGGAGAAGGCAGAGCCTTGATGTCGCGAATTGGTTTCTCCTTTCGCGTGGTGAAAGTTGAAGACCTCTGAATTAACGTCGTTTTTTATTTTTGTTCTAATAGGCCTTAGTTGCTGAGATAGCGCGATTTGAAAATTTGGGAGTTTCGGATGGAGCCAAGCAGGTTTCGGCTGGCGCGTAGAGTACGTTGAGCGTTAATGCTTGACACAAGAGCGGCCGTAGCTAATACGGTAAGACGACGGGTTGGCACTTGAAAAGTCACGGTTCGCGTCCCCGTCCTTTTTTTTTAATTCAATTTTTATTTTATTTTATAATCTCTCATGACTGCATGTGCAGGTAAATAAGAAAATTCGAAAATATGTATTACTAGTTTTATTTATCTATTATATTAAAATAATTAATGTGGTTGCGGTGGTATTGCGTTCATCTTATGTTCGTGGTGTCGTAAGCCTTTGTGCTTCCCTTGCTTTTACGATGGTTTCCTCCCTCCAATTTGTCAGCATACCGATCTGATAGAAGAAGAATCAGAATAATTACCTGCCGCGAAATTTGCAAGTGTGAATTAGATTAATTATTTATTTTTTATACCATATTATTTTGCTTTGTAATTGTGACTTGATTATTAGATTAATTATTTGTTATACAATATTATTTTGCTATGTAATTGTGACTTCATTTTTGGATTAATTATTTTAATATAATAGATAAATAAAACTAGTAATACATATTTTCGAATTTTCTTATTTATCTGCACATGCAAAGTCTTAAAAGAGATTAGAAAGAAAAAAAAATTGAATTAAAAAAAAGCACGGGGACGCGAACCATGAACTTTCAGTGCCAGTCCGTCATTTTACCGTACTAGCTACGGCCGCTCTTGTCTCAAGTATCAACGCTCAATGTACTCTACGCGTGAGCCGAAACCGGCTTGGCTCCGTCCGAAATTCCCAAATTTTCAAATCGCGATATCTCAGCAACTAAGGCCTATTGGAACAAAAATAAAAAACGACGTTAATTCGGAGGTCTTCAACTTTCACCCCGCGAAAGGAGAACCCGATTCGCGACATCCAGGCTCAGCAGTCTCGTTGTAAATCAGAAAATGTACGTGCCTTCGTATTGTAATTGTCCTATTCATTTCTAAATATTCTCCAGTCTATCAGAATCTACATTGTATATATTCAAAACGCTTGTTGTATTTTTCAACTAAGAATATTCATTTTTCTATTAGATGCCTTGAAAAATTGTAGATATTGTATTAATATTCAATTCGTACGTATTACGAAATGTAAAACCGTATGAAATGTAGGTCCGGTATTGACTTTTACAACACTAAAGCCTAAATATTCATTCATATACTAAGTTTTGAAATTTCATTTGCCATAGTATTGTAAAAGTATTTTAAATTTCATATTTCTTTAAACAGTTTTTTGTAATATTCAATGTACAAGGTATTGTACTTTTCAACAGAATGAAGTTAAAAATAACAGTCATATTGTGATTTTAAAACTTTTTGTGTAAATATGGAAATCATATACGTTTGTTGCATTAATCAAACAAATATTTGTATGGTTATGATGCGCGTTGAAAAACTCATACGCAGCATACTAATATTCAATGTCCCATATATTAAAATGTATACGCATCTATGAAAATTCATTTCCATTACTGAAGTTTCCATTACTGAAGTGCGAATTTGCGTTTCATATTCCGAGTTTAGAAATTTTCAATTGTAAAAGTATAGTAAATTTAATGACTTTTTTTACAGTGTAGTACTCCATTGAATGTTTTGGAAAATTACGAATATATTTGGCTATATTTGACCTATATTACATAATTTTTTCATAGAAAAACATTGAGATCCAAGCGACTTATGCGCTGCCTTCGGATGCGCCAAAAAAAAAGTTCCTCCACTGCTGACGTGATTCCGGCCGATTGAGTAGCTGAAACCGAAAAAGGAAAAAAATGTCGTTAAACTGGAAGGTATTTCCTGTACAACGACGTAGGATTTTCGAAAAACATCAAAATCTAACAAAATGGCGTAGTTATGAAAAAAGTCTGTTTTCTTGCCTATAAAATGGTCGTTTTTTCAATACCAAATCGATTTTTGCAATATAAAATGATATTGATATAAATGATAATGATATTCTTGAAAGTATAAACTGTCGAAAAAGGCAAACAAAAAAAAACGATTTTTTGAAAGTGTCGACGAATATTTTTTTAATATTTTTAATTTCTCATTTTTAACATTTCGGAAGATTATTTTTTTTGCCCATTTATATTCCAGATCTCTAAACTAGCGACTTAAAAAATGATTGAGGGATTTTCATAACGAAGATTTACCAAAAGAAATTAGAGCAATCGAAAAAAAAACCATTTTCGTTGCATTCCAACGATGCAAACTTCATCACCATGGTGATCGAAGATATGGAGAATCTCGGATCAGGTATGAGAAAATGGCAAGAGGCTGCACGCTTCGCGGGTGCTTTGGTATGCTCATATTCGCCATTTTACCCCGGCTATGTTCAATGTCCGAATGTAATTACGTCTCACAGGAGGAGGCTGCCGCTCGATGAGTGACATCGTCGCTTGCGTATCTCGACTGACAACTACGTAATGGCCATTGAGAACGGACCGATACAGGGTCGAGAGTAAGAGACAGAGAGAAACTCCGAGAGAGCGAGAGAGAGAGAGAGAGAGAGAGAGAGAGAGAGAGAGAGAGAGAGACCGGATCGTGATCTTGAAACGTTGGCTTCCGGTTTCCGTTTGCCATCTTCAAGCTGGCTTTTCTATCTAACAAATTGAACAGCCTTTTTCCCCACAGTACATGGAGTCTCATCGCACGTCTCATGAGTCTTTCTCTCTCTCTCTCTCTCTCTCTCTCTCTCTCTCTCTCTCTCTGTACTTTCTCTCTTTCCGCCTCTTTTTTTCTCTCCTGTTCACTCTATCTCATTTACGCTGCCTCTGCGAACTACGCGGCAAATGATAGCGAGTGTTGATACGACTTCCGATTGCGGGAAATTACAATCTCGGGAAGTAGCAAGAATTGATAAGCACTTTTGGGTTGGGTTCATACGCAGGTTTCGGAAACGGATTCTGACAGACTCAGAGAATGCTGTTGTACGTATCTGGCAGTCTACATTTTTTTCATGAACGAAAACCCTCACGAGAAATTTCGTGAATATTTTCAATGAAATATTAATTTTTAGCGGGTGGGACCGGGATTTTAGCAATCAGCGAACAATTTTACAAAGGATAGGGCATTTGGAAGTATAAAAATAGAATATTTCAATTTCGCCCACCATCCGGCAGCCTGAGCGAAACGCCAAATTCGTCATTTTTCAGACGGCCATATCTCGGCCGCTGAGTGACCATTTGGAATTCACAACCACCTTTTTGAAAAGGATTTTGAGAGACTCGGGGTATGCCGTTGGGCCCACCCCGATGTCTTGTTTCCTTCTACCAAAAAAGCCACCCGAAGATCGCGGACATCAACATCCAAAGGGGGTGCTTGGCAGGCGCAGGAAAATTGGCGAAATCCGGCAGGTCGACTTTGGGGCGATTCAATGGAACAGCAAGTGGTCCCACTCGGATTGCAAACAAAAGTTGTTTGGAATAATAAAATACGCGAAAAGTTGTCTGATGACCAATCCCCTATTTTTGAAAATAGCAGCACAAGAACGCAAGAGCACCACTGACCCAGACAAGGACGCAGCGTTAGGTCTACTCCGCTCGCACACGCATAAATCCCGAATTTTGTGATCGTTTTTGTGGCCCTGTTTTCAAAGATGGGGTGTTGGACGTCGGATAACTTTATACGTATTCTATTATTCCAAACAACTTTTGTTTGAAACATTTTTTGATCGGGCTATTAATTATCGAGATTCGGCGATTTTTCAGTTTTCGACCCCTACTTCTTAGGGTTGGGGCGAGTTGAGGGGCAACATTTCATTGGCGTTACTGTTAGTATGCAACCATCTAGCTTCAGTCAAAAGTTGTAATTCTACGCTAAAAGTGCTGGGTTTTCGGCGCTTTTACTGCACTATTGGGACGACGCTGAAGTTTGCATCGTTGGAGTGCAACGAATTTAATTTCTTTTGGCAGATTTCCCTCACAAACGTCCTTCGACCATTTTTTAATATATTTATTTTGCGATCCACATTATATATCTATAGAAAAAGATCGCCTATGATAATAAAAATATGGAAAATAAAATGTAAAACGGAACTTTCGTTGCGTTCCAACGATGAAAACCTCAACACCATCTATTAGGTCACATAGGTAGGAAGTGGCGAATGGCACTAATCATTACAAAGCTTCCTTTGCCAGTTTGGAGGGGTTGGGGGGGGGGGGGGGGGTTGGCGAGATTTTTTTTTTCTCGTAAAGGGGTTGCGTATTTAAGGAGGTTGAAAAACACTGTTCCAGCCCATCCTAAGGGTATATTCTTAGACTTGAATGTGTATGGATGTGCGTGTGTGTGTGGACGCGCGGATTCATATTGTCAAGAAAATGCGAACGGACATTGACTTTGTAAAGACCTTCTTTGTGTGGGTGTGTGTGCATTTGTATGTGTCGATTGCTATCCAGCGAAATGGCCCAACCGAGGCGATTCAACAGCGTAATGTCGGGCCCGTTGCGCCCTTTTGTTCGTCAGCGTTAATCGTTATTACACCGCACTAGGAAAACCAGTAGAGCGTCCGGAGCGTAGCCGATCTAGGGCCCTGATGCAATGGCTTTGCTATATCTTCTGTGTGTGCGGATGTGTACGCGCGTGGGAGAGAGACAGAGAGAAAGAGATGGTTGGACGAGCAAGCGAGCGGTGCAAGAAGCGGCAATGCGACGCGTCATAATTACTCGCGCAACTATGCGGAATCGCGGGCGACTCGGGAACCGTGGAGAAACCCATATATATATACAGGCGTGTGATTGAATTGCGCAATAAAAGGACGAAGGAGATTGGCGACCGAACCCTCGTACGGTCAAGATCAACGCGCACTTTCATCGTACCTTATTTTCATCAAAGCATTATCATGAAGGACGATTGTCCGTCCGTTCGATTGCTTACATATGGGTAATTAAGGCCTCAGGCCACAGTAACGGGCATCAAATCATGTGCGAATTTTATAATTTATTTTCGTATAAAAAAGTGATTCACTCATAAAATTAATTACACATCTATTTAGTATGAATATCAAGCTGTTAGAAAAAATATATATTTTTTTTTCGATGTACAAAATGGCCGACTACGCGAAACTTCTCGAAACAGTTTTTTTCCAATTGGCAAATAACTTCAACAATTTTCACTCGATTTACTTCAAATTTAAAAGTTATGCTCCTGATTGCATTTCGCAGAGAAGTACGTACGGAATTTCTGATTAATGAAAAACTTTTCATTTTATGAGCAGTTTATGAGCAGTTATAACGAAATTTTTCACTGAAAATTCATTTCTTAAGGCGTTATCCCCACTTGTAGCGCAAAAAAGGCCTTTTTCATGAATTTTTTTAAAGAAAACTACAAAACTTTTTTAATCGATCAATATACCATCTTAAAGAACACATCTTGAAGAACTTTCAGTAATTTTTTTATTGAAAAATATTACATTCTTTAGTGGCAAATGGCCGTCAATGAAATAATGTTTTTATATACACGGTTTGCGGTGACCAACATTGCGGCGAAATGGATCATCTGAAAAAAAAAATGCGGATGGATTTAGTCAGATATAAGTATAAACTAGTCTTTAATCGAAGGATTTTAAAAAATATTCATTTTTCACAAAATGGCGGACAGTCAAAGTTAATGGTTCGATTTTAACCAAAAAAAGGGCCTTTTTTTGCCTATAAAACGGCCATTTTTTTTTCGAAAAAAAAAAAAAAAAAAATCGAACCATTAAAGACTACATTTTTATGTATTAAATAAGCCTGCAAAATTTCAAGAAGATCGGTTCATTAGTGTTCGAGTAATCTTGGTCACCGACTTCAGAAATGCCATTTTGAGAAAAACGCGTTTAAAGTTTCAATTTAAGTTTACACGAAGAAAATATTTTTTTTTGTAAACTTACATAGAGTCATCTATTCCGGGCCCATACAGAAGTATGGGCCCGGATACTTATACTTCAAAAAAATGCAATAAAAAAAAATCGATTTTTTCAAAATCGCAAGTGGGGTTAACCCCTTAAGTTCAAATACCTACAAATTTTGAATAAAACAATATTTTTTAAATTCCGTACGTACTTCTCTAGGTATTCTAATGTAGATTGACGAGAATTTTTGTTTTTTGGTCTAGGTAAAAAAATTTGGATGCTAAATGTCACGCCGCGGAGCGCCTAAAAAGAAAGATAAAAGAAAATATCAGTAGTCGGCCATTTTTACATCGAAAAAAAATATACATATATTTTCTAACAGTTTGATATTCATACTAAATAGACGTGTAATTAATTTTATGAATGAATCACTTTTTCATACCAAAAAAAAATTGTTAAATTCGCACATGGTTTTATACCGGTTACTGTGGCCTAAGGCCTTAATATTGTCCCGACTATAAATGCGCATTTCAAAGCATACCGATATATCGAAAAGATGTGTTTTTTTTTTTTAATATAAAATATTTAAGGGACGATAGTTGACAAGTGGTCGTCGCTGCAGTGTGTAGGTACTTCTATACGCAGCGAGCTTTTCGAGTGGATACTCTCCCGTTTCAATGGTGTTAAAGTATGCATGGTGTTGAAGTTTGCATCGCTGAGATGCAACGAAGACCCTTCTTTTTTCCCTTTATTCTTTATTTACCTTAATATGTATTTATTTGTTTCGCCTGTATTTATTGAGAAATGTGGAAATCCTTAATTTTCCATTCCATTTCTCAATAAACGAATAAGGGATAAATAAATTAATAAAAAAGAAGGGGGGAAGAAACGAAGGATTTTCGTTGCATTGCGTGGCGTAACGGAAATCCTTCTTTACTTTTATTACTATCTCAGATCTTTTGTAGTTTTGGGTTATAAAATCTCTGATAAGGGTCTTCGGAAATATTTCAGTCATATGAGTAGTCTAAATGTGCCAAAAAGAATTGGGCAGGACGTACAAAAAAAAGCATTTCGTTGCGTTCCAACGATGAAAACTTGGACCACGTTTTTATACAAGTTTTATCAACTTTAACCAGTTTTGTCGCTTCCTGGTGAGACAATTATACGGGAAATTGCATATATATATATATATTGTATCCAGAAACGGAAGTGACTCACATTGCCCAGTACTGCTATCGATATTGCATCAGTCAGGTCCTTTTGTTTGTTAGCTATTGATATAACGAAAAATGGGCGAGATGGTGATGCTGTACGCGGAAAGAAGAGGCCGTACGCCCGAAGAAGGCCGGATGAGAGGGAGACAGAGGTGCGACATTATCGAACCATGTAGGGTATCGTCACGATGTTGAAGCTTGAAACGAAAATTAATTCTTTTCGATTGTTCATTTATTGTTCGGTCGTTTGAGGCTGTGAAAATCACTCAAACGTTTTAACGTATTTTTATTAAATATGCAGGACCTTAATTTGCAAAAAAAAATACATATAAAAATGAAGTGCACAATTATAAAGGTGAAGAAATGAAAAATTAACGAACAACAAATCGTTGCTTTCCAAAGATGCAAACTTTAATGGGCTATACCAGTGTGAACGCTTAAAATTCAGGTGATTTTCAGGATTTTTTTGGAAGAAAAGTACTCAATTAAACGATTCGGAAAATTAAGAATATATTCGGCTATATTTGATCTATATTACACGATTTTTTCATAGAAAAATATTGAGATCCAAGCGACTTATGCGCAGCCTTCGGAGGCGCCAAAAAAAAGTTCCGCTACTGCTGACATGATTCCGGGCGATCGAGTAGCTGAAACCGAAAAAGGAAAAAAATGTCGTTCAACTGGAAGGTATTTTCTGTACAATGACGTAAGATTTTCGAAAAATATCAAAATCTAACAAAATGGCGTAGTTATGACAAAAAGTCTGTTTTCTTGCCTATAAAATGGTCGTTTTTTTCAACGCCAAATCGTCAATTTTCATCCAATAAAAAATATCCTACGTCCTTGTAGAGTAAATATATTCAAGAGTACTCAGTTCAAATTTCAAGTCAATCGAATAATTGCTCGTCGAGTTACAATGTCAGCAAATTTGAAAAATCTCGTTTCGAGAAAAACGCGTTTAAAAATTTAACTATCGATTTTTGCAAGATAAAATGATATTGATATAAATGATATAAATGATAATGATATTCTTGTAAGTATAAACTGTCGAAAAAGGCAAACAAAAAAAATCTTTTTTTTTAAATGTCACACTTGTATAGCCCCTTAACGTTATGAATCATCAAACTTCCATACGTGTGCCCATGCATTTGTGTGTGCATGTGTATGTTTATATATATACATATAAGATATATATATATATATATATATCTTATATGTATATATCTTATATGTATATATATATATATATATTATATAGTAGTCTAGTATATATTGATTGGTGATTGCGACAATCGCGGGTCGGAATCGACTTGATAATATCGGGGCGGTTGCCCTCGACGTGGGCGGCTAAATGTATATTTTCTCTATACTGTAATACATGTTTGTGTGTGTGTGTGTATGTGCGATTGCGTTTGCATATACGTATGTAAATCGGAAAATAAGAACGAAATACAGAGAGGGAAAGAGAGGGAGAGAGAGAGAGAGAGAGAGAGAGAGAGAGAGAGAGAGAGAGAGAGAGAACTCGCACGTAACGTTACTTTTCCTCCCGGCACGCCCGACACATCCTGCCTCTTTCCTCATTCGTGCACATACCGCAGGATCGCGAAACCAGAGCTCGAGCAAAAGATACGCGAGCTAGCAATCAAAACGTATTCATACTTTACTCTCTGCGATATAAAACGTTGAGAAATAGCGTGTGTGTGTGTGTGTGTGTGAGAGAGAGAGAGAGAGAGAGAGAGAGATCCTTCATTGAGAAATGATGCGAGAAAGAGAGCTGGCGAGAGAGGGAGATATCCCTCATTGGAAAAAAGTCAATTCATGGCCGATATGTACACTGAACACGCGTACTCTGTTCCTCATGTATGGCACTTGAATGCCATTTCATTCGGAAGCAGTGTCATATGACTGAAATTAATCGGGCAGGATCGATGATCGAGGACGACGCAGATTGAATGGATTTTTTTTCACCTTTGGGAAAAAAATAGGGTGTCACGGAAGAACGTCATTGAGTGATTGATTTTTAAATTATAAAGATTTTGGTGTCATTGCGAATTTGGTCGTTTTGCGTTGACGAATGACACTTGTTTTTTTTTTCTTTTTTTTTCGAGCGAGAGAAAGAGAATTCCACAACATCTCGAAAAGTAAGGGGCTCGATAATATTCGTCGTATTGAAGTTTGCATCGTTGGAATGCAACGAAGATTCTTTTTCATATTTTTTCGTTTTTATTATTTAAAAAATCTCTTTCTGCACATTTAATTTCTAGATCTTTAAATAAGCGATTTGAAAAATGATTGAGAGTTTTTCTTTAAGCAAGATACGTTAAAAGAAATTCGGGCAATTGAAGAACAATAATTGTCATTGCATTCCAACGATGCAAACTTCGAACTCATTAGTATTTGTGACATTGAAGTTTGCGTAGTTGGAATACAACGAAAGTTTATATACATATTTTTGTTTTCTTATTTTGAGTATGAAGCAAAATTTTTTTTGCCCACTTCAAATGCAGATGTCGGAATAAGCAGCTTGAAAAATGGTTGAGGGATTTGCGTAGCTAAAACCTGTACGAGATGTGAGCGAGTAAAAAATCATTTTCATTGCGCTCCAACGATGCAAACTTCAATGCCATTGATATTTCGACAACTTGTACGTTTGTTGCAAACACTTGTCACATAATGTAAATCGGTTGGAACAGAATAAAAAGATGATATTGAAGTTTGCATAGTTCAAATGCAACGAAAGTTTCGAGGCCCAATTTTTTTGGCACATCCAGCTCTCCAAATCCCTCAAACGTTCTTTCAGCTTTGTCTTGTTAGAGATATTTAGCCCAAACATGTAAGAAACACGAGGAAGTGGAAAAAATGAAAAAACAATTTCCGTTGCATTCCAACGATGCAAACTTCAACATCGTAGAAGAAGAAGAAGCAGAAGATGATGGAAAATGCCTCGAGGCGAATACAATTATTGTGAAATGGAATTCGAATGTTTCCGTCGTTTCGATGTCGTTCATTTTTTAGATAAAAGTATTCGGCGTTCGCGTGGACGAACGAGGCAGTGACGCTTGAAGAATTTTGGCTGTAGCAATGATGATGGATCGAACGGAGCTTAGAAATGATACGGCGTTTGAAAACACGCATGAGAGATGCTGCGCGACAGGATGATGGGGACCTATCGATTATTCTCGATCGCCCTGACAAGTTCAGCGTGCCTGTAGCGTCTCGGAAGAATTATTTCTTCTCTCTCTCTCTCTCTCTCTCTCTCTCTCTCTCTCTCTCTCTCTCTCTCTCTCCCTCTTTCTCTTTCTCTCTCCCTCTCTCTACTCTTGATGGTCGTAAACTTTGCATCTTTGCAACGCAACGAAATTTCTTTTTTATAAATTTATTTTCTCATTTTTATTATTTTACAAAATATTGTCTTTTTTCAGATACAAATTCTACCTCTCTCAACAAGCGACTGAAAAAAAAAAAACGATTGCAGGAATTCTCGTAACGAATATTTGCCAAGCGAAATTCGTAAAATTGAAGAATCATCATTTTCATTGCTTCCAACGATGAAAATTTCAATCTCATTACATTTCTGCATCATGACGTTGAAATTTGCATCGTTGGGATGCAACGATTTTTTGATAATTTCTTTATTTTCATGCTTTTGCAAAGTCTTCCTTTTCTTTTTGCAAATTGAGGTCGTAAATTTTTTATAAGAATACGTAAAAACATTTAGGTGGTTTTCGCAGCCAAAAACAATTCAAACACTTAACGGGGTTCTCTAGTTTCTCGGCTGTTTTTTTACGGCTTTTTCAATAATTTTTTACGGGCAAAGCATCGAAATAATCAATCTCATTGTTTTTGCATAATCTTTATTAACATTTAAATAAGCTTTATAAATTTTTTGAAGTCAAAATATATAATAGAATAAACGTTATAGTGGCCGACAGGAAGACATCAAGTAAAAGAGGTGCTTGACGGTGACCAAGATTGCGGCTGTTCTGCTTATCTGAAATCAAAAAACCAAACGGCATTTTAATCTTCATATTTAAGACTAGCGATTGAACTAGTGTGAATTCTAAATTAAAAAAATTGACTTTTTTATACACTTTTGAAAATTACATTCTATTTTTTACTCATTTTTTCTTAAGTTTTTCGCTCGTACAAAAAAAAACTATCGAAGCAATCATGATAATCGTAGTTCAATCGCTGGCTTATAACATATTAAAGATGCTGTATAAATTTGAACAAGATCGGTGCAGTAGTTTCTGAAATATCGTGGTCACCGTTTCGAAAAATGGTGTTTCGAGAAAAACGCGTTTGAAAGTTCGCGCATGTGATTTATACTAAAAATGTCATCTCACCGTCAATCTGCTATGCCTGGACCATACAATAGGCCTTTTATAGCATATAATATAGCATTTTTTTAAGTGATTCGATTCCGTTATGTGACTGAAGTGTGCTACGTTGAAGTACGATGAAAATTGATTTGCCTATTCTTATTATTTTTTTCTTATAGTCATACGAAACATTTTTTGGCAAATTTAGATTGTAGGTCTCTAAAGTAGCATTTGAAGCAATTATTTTTAACGATCTTTGAAAATGTTGGTTCGGAGACCTACAATTTCGATCAGCGAAAAAAGAGTTAATGAAAATATAAAAAAGAGCTTTCGCGGAGTTTCAACGATGCAAAGTTCAACAACATTTTTCGTTGCATGCAGATTTGTCTCGGCCGTTTTACCAGTATTCAAAAAAATGATTTGTAATTGATGCTGTTCTAGAGACCTATAAACTGAATTTCCAAAAAAACATTTCGTATAATTATCAAAAAGAGATAATGAAAATAGAAAAATTAAATTTCATTGCATTCCAACGATGCAAACTTCGATCTCATAATGGAATTGAATCGTTCAAAAAAATCCTCCTTTAGAGACCTACAATTTAAATTTGCAAAAAAATATTGCGTCCGACTATTCAAAAGAGTTAGTAAAAATAGAAAAATTAATTTTCATTGCACTCCAACGATCCAAACTTCAATCTCATAACGGGATTGAATCATTACAAAAACACGTCCCATTTAGTTAGTTGTGCGGATACAGATGAATGTATTGATGTTCGTCGATTGAATACACATTAAGCTAAGACGCAAATAAGTTTTTAGATACCAATTATCGTCTGTTTGAACATTATGAACGAGTTAGTGCCTAATTTTGTGACATTTTTCAAAAATCTCACTTACCACGATAACTCGAAATGCTTAGACTTTGAACCAAGGTAACGTAGGTTAGATATGTTCCTAACGAGATGATCTGTCACGCCCTTAAGGGGTTAGGCCAACTCTAGAGGCAGAAAAAATAGGCTTTTTGGGGATTTTTTGCAATTATCTGACGAAATTTTTCACATTCCAAAACTTTGCTCAAGAAATCGTCACATAATTGTTAATAACAATTAAAAAAATAGCAATATAAAAAAAATCCTACGTACTTGCATAGACAACGTATTTTCCAAGATATATTCAACATTTCAAGTGAATCGGTTGAAAATTGTTTGGGTTATGTTTCCGGCCAACTTAAGGGGTTACCCTCACTTGCGATTTTGAAAAAATCGATTTTTTTATTGCATTTTTTTGAAGTATAAGTATCTGAGAATAGATGGCTCTATGAGTATAGGAATAGATGACTCTATGTAAGTTTACAAAAAAAATATTTTCTTCGTGTAACCTGAAATTGAAATTTTAAACGCGTTTTTGTCAAAATGTCATTTCTGAAGTCGGTGACCAAGATTACTCGAACACTAATGAACCGATCTTCCTGAAATTTTGCAGGCTTATTTAATACATAAAAATGTAGTCTTTAATCGTTCGATTTTTTTTTTCGAAAAAAATGGCCGTTTTATAGCCAAAAAACGGCCGTTTTTTTTCGTTACATTCGAACCATTAACTTTGACTGTCCGCCATTTTGTGAAAAATGAATATTTTTTAAAATCCTTCGATTAAAGACTAGTTTATACTTATATTTGACTAAATCCATCCGCATTTTTTTTCAGATGATCCACTTCGCCGCAATGTTGGTCACCGCAAACCGTGTATATAAAAACATTATTTCATTGACGGCCATTTGCCACTAAACAATGTAATATTTTTCAATAAAAAAATTACTGTATGTTCTCCAAAATGTGTTCTTTAAGATGGTATATTGATCGATTAAAAAAGTTTTGTAGTTTTCTTTAAAAAAATTCATGAAAAAGGCCTTTTTTGCGCTACAAGTGGGGGTAACGCCTTAAAAAATACAGTTTTGAGATAAACACTTGACAGCCGCCATTTTGAAATTAATCGCTTGAAAAAAATTATTGTATACAGCCACTGATATGTATTAAAAACACCCTTTTTTATAATGTCGATTTATTTCGTAGTTTTTCTGAAAAAAAAAAATCCTCAAAAAGCCTATTTTTTCGGCCTCTAGAGTGGCCTAAGGCCTTGAGGCTTGGCATCGACCTTCCTAACACCCTGTATATTTGGGAATGGAAAAAAAATCGTGTAAGTGCACCAACGTATAGAACGCGTTCTTTGCGACTTCTGACGGACAAGTCGCGCGAGCGCGCGCGTGGGTCTCGCTTCTCTCGACTCGGATGCTGTTGCCTCCGACTGCGCTAAACTTTGTATACATGTATTCTCGTATTTGCGCTCTTTTCCACCCGAGTCTCGCACAGTCGGAGTCTGTTTCGCGAGCGAGCAGGACACGTATCGACGACGGCCAGACCGACCGGCCAGTCGAGGGCCGAGTGTGCCCTCCACGTGTGTATGTGTGTGTGTGTGTGTGTGTGTGCCTGCTGTTGCGGTACAGGTCTAAAGGAATTACCGTTAGCAACGAGTGCACACTCGAGGGGGCTCTCTTTGCTCCGGTATACCCGACTTACGTTCGCTGCGCTGGCTTCCTGGAGAAGTTTTACTATAGTTGGACGTACCGGACTCGTTGCACACACGTACACACACACACGCAGGCGCACAATTTACACGAACGCTCACGCTGGTAGGTCTCTCTGAGTACGCAGGGCCACCACTACCATGTGCCCATGTGACTGGGAATACTCACCCCTCCTCTGTACGTGGGAGAAATAGTGGCGAGAACATGTCTATGCATGAGGGTGTACGTGTGTGGGCTTAAGTGGCTATACGAGTGTAAACGCTGAAAATTTGGGTGATTTTCGGCAATTTTTTCGAAAGTAAAGTACTCAATTTCAAGATTCGAAAAATTAAGAATTTAATTGGCTATATTTGACCTATATTACATAATTTTTTCATAGAAAAATATTGAGATCCAAGCGACTTGTGCGCTGCCTTCGGAGGCGCCAAAAAAAATTTCTCCACTGCTGATATGATTCCGGCCGATTGGGTAGCTGAAACCGAAAAAGGAAAGAATGTCAAACTGGAAGGTACTTCCTGTACAATGACGTAGGATTTTCGAAAAATATCAAAATTTAACAAAATGGCGTAGTTATGAAAAAAAGGCTGCTTTCTCGCCTATAAAATGGTCGTTTTTTTTCAATGCCAAATCGTCAATTTTCATCCAATCAAAAATATCCTACGTCATTGTAGAGTAAATATATTGAAGAGTACTCAGTTCAAATTTGAAGTCAATCGGATAACTGCTCTTTGAGTTACAATGTCAGCAAATTTGAAAAATCTCATTTCGAGAAAAACCGCGTTTAAGGGGTTACCCCCACTTGCGATTTTGAAAAAATCGATTTTTTTTTATTGCATTTTTTTGAAGTATAAGTATCCGGGCCCATACTTCTGTATGGGCCCGGAATAGATGACTCTATGTAAGTTTACAAAAAAAATATTTTCTTCGTGTAAACTGAAATTGAAACTTTAAACGCCTTTTTCTCAAAATGGCATTTCTGAAGTCGGTGACCAAGATTACTCGAACACTAATGAACCGATCTTCCTGAAATTTTGCAGGCTTATTTAATACATAAAAATCTAGTCTTCAATCGTTCGATTTTTTTTTAGAAAAAAAATGGCCGGTTTATAGCCAAAAAACGGCCTTTTTTTTCTTCGTTAAAATCGAACCATTAACTTTGACTGTCCGCCATTTTGTGAAAAATGAATATTTTTTAAAATCCTTCGATTAAAGACTAGTTTATACTTATATTTGACTACATCCATCCGCATTTTATTTTCAGATGATCCACTTCGCCGCAATGTTGGTCACCGCAAACCGTGTATATAAAAACATTATTTCATTGACGGTCATCTGCCACTAAACAATGTAATATTTTTCAATAAAAAAATTTCTGAAAGTTCTTCAAGATGTGTTCTTTAAGATGGTATATTGATCGATTAAAAAAGTTTTGTAGTTTTCTTTGAAAAAATTCATGAAAAAGGCCTTTTTTTGCGCTACAAGTCGGGGGTAACGCCTTAAAGATTCAACTATCGATTTTTGCAAGATTAAATGATTAGAGATACGGCCTTGAAATTTTTGCAGGATATTCTTGAAAGGCTCTTCCGAAAAAGGCAACAAGAAAAATCGATTTTTCGAAAGTGTCACACTGGTATAGTCCCTTAAAACTTTGGGAGAATACTCTAGACATATTGTACTATTGTATAATAAAATTTAACAAAATGGATTTTTTGAAATTTTCCAACCCACGTAACCTTTTTGGATAGTAATGAGAATGAACAAATAAAAAAGGTTTCGCGCTGCGTTCCAACGATGCAAACTTCATACAATTCCCTAGTGCGTTCAATGGTACGAGGGACGGTGAAAATTGGCACTTGTACGTACGTCCAGATTTTCCAGCTTCCCATTTACACTTTGAATGAGACAGATGTATTAATTTTTTTAGCGAAGGAATTCTCACCCTCGGCCGATTATATCTCTCCCTCTTTATCCCCACCCCCCGTTCTCTCTTTCTCGCGCTCTGTATCCGTCCATCTTCGTCCCTCTCTCCCTCGCTATTTTCTCCCTTTTTCTCGTGCTATGTACATTTCTACTTTGCATCCTCTCGTTGAGTGGACCGACCATGAGCACCACCGTCAGAGTTACATTGTGTACCGTTAGGATGAAGATTATTGGTATGTGTACGTTAGTTCTCCCGTGCGCCTCGTGTTTTCTATCTACTCCAACTACGTAAAATCTCCCAGCGTTGTTAATACAATTACTCGAATGGGAACTCTATATTGAAAAAAAAAAAATACCACGAGGAAACGTCGAAAGGTGATTTTTGTTGTTGTTTTTCTTCAGATGACGACCAAGAAAAAAAAAACACAAAAATCGGCGTACTTGAATGTTTTTTCGTCACGTTTGTTGAGAAAACTCTACCCATTGACAGTAATGTACTTTGCGCCCGCGAGCTATTCAAATTTTACGAAGGCGAAATTGACCATGAAGTGTACGTGTGTATATATATATACGTATTTATGTATTTATGTATGTATGTGTGTATTTATGCATCCATGTGTGTATTTATGTATGTATGTTTGTATGTATGTTTGTATGTATGTATGTATACGTTGCCTCAGCAAATGTCCATCGAATTGTTAATTTAACGACTTCTCCCGAAACTCATTTATCCGCCTGCGTTATTACGTGACTATTGTATCCCTGGCGCGAAATCGCTGAATTTCCTCGGCCTATTGTCGAACTCTTGTCCAACTCTATTTCTCGCCGTTTCACTCTATACGAATCATGCGTGAGTGCGCGTAAGTTACGATCGCGACATGGATGCGAACGCGGCTTGAAAACGAAAAAAAAAGGGAAAAACGTTGAGGGCATTGCGATGAAATCGATCAATCCCGAACCGTCCGACTGATTGACTCGCACAATTGGCCCTCGTCGAGACTTTAAGGCGTTACCCCCACTTGTAGCGCAAAAAAAGGCCTTTTTCGTGAATTTTTTTAAAGAAAACTACAAAACTTTTTTAACCGATCAATATACCATCTTAAAGAACACATCTTGAAGAACTTTCAGTAATTTTTTTATTGAAAAATATTACATTGTTTAGTGGCAAATGGCCGTCAACGAAATAATGTTTTATATACACGGTTTGCGGTGACCAACATTGCGGCGAAGTGGATCATCTGGAAAAAAAAAATGCGGATGGATTTAGTCAAATATAAGTATAAAATAGTCTTTAATCGAACGATTTTAAAAAATATTCATTTTTCACAAAATGGCGGACAGTCAAAGTTAATGGTTCGATTTTAACGAAAAAAACGGCCGTTTTTTGGCTATAAAATGGCCATTTTTTTCGAAAAAAAAAAATCGAACGATTAAAGACTACATTTTAATGTATTAAATAAGCCTGCAAAATTTCAAGAAGATCGGTTCATTAGTGTTCGAGTAAACTTGGTCACCGACTTCAGAAATGTCATTTTTAGAAAAACGCGTTTAAAGTTTCAATTTCAGTTTACACGAAGAAAATATTTTTTTTTTTGTAAACTTACATAGTCATCTATTCCGGGCCCATACAGAAGTATGGGCCCGGATACTTATACTTCAAAAAAATGCAATAAAAAAAATCGATTTTTTCAAAATCGCAAGCGGGGGTAACCCCTTAACGCGAGGGATTGCTTAAAAAAAATCGACAGGTTTTACATAATAATAGAAATTGTTTTCGTTATGGAAAGAATTATGGAAAGTTCAACACCGCTGTGAAGAAATCGCATTTTTTCCTTGGGCTTGGTTAAGCTCGTTTTTCCCGAATTCTTTTTGTCTACTAGATTGTTCATTTGCATACATTGAACTGATTTCGTGTGAATTTTTATTAAAAAAATTGAAGATCAACGTTATCGAGGTACAATAGAACCTCTGTAGAAAAATTGTGGTTCTACGGCCGAATCAATAACTTGACGATGGTCGGCCTGAAAAATAAAAAAGTTTTATATTCTATACAGTTGTCGTTGTTCGTAGTCATTGTTTCGAAAAAAAACGGGGAAAAAAAAAACATTTTTCTAAATTCAAAAAAGTGTAATTTTGGCTAAATTCTTACTTAGGTTCGTGGGTCTAAAAAAATATTAAACAAAAAAAATGGATTCGTACAACGATAGCAAACGCAACGACGGAAATGTTGGTTTTTGAAATTGAAAATCTGACAATTATAGCTAGAGTTATGATTCCGGCCAGGTCGAGAAAAATCGTCTCGAGAGAACCACGATTGAAAGTTTTAGTACACGTGAATCGTTGCGCTACCTACCCACGCTCAAGCGTTCATATCTTGGTCAATTTTCAATACTTCAACTTGAACGTTTTTACAGATATTCTTGAATATGTATACTTTGACGGAATGCAAAGAGAAATTGATTTTTTATCGGTCACAGTTTTGACCCGCTTTAATAAAGCTGGAGGTCTTAATTAAAAAAAAAAAAAAACGTGTGGAAAAATGAAGCTGCTCATTTCGGGAGGGTTTAACCATTGACGAATGGTCTTTGTGTTTGCATAATCGGAATGCAACGAAAATTCTTTTATTTACATTTTCATATCCTCATTTTTATTATTTTACAAAATCTTTTTTTGCGCATTTAAATTTTCAATCTCTAAATAAGCGACGTAAAAAATGATTGAGTATTACTCTTAACGAAGATTAACCAAATGGAATTCGAGCGATTGAAAAATACGATTTATTCAACGAATTGACAATTCGAATAAATTACGTTGGAGTTTGCATCCGTGGAATGCAGTGATATTCTTCACTTTCTTTAATTTTTTCATTTTTGTCATTATCCAAAGCCCTTTTTTTTGCAAATCGAGGGTAGCAATTTTTTAACAATAGTACGTAAAAATGTTTGGGCGATTTTCACAACCTAAATCGGCCGATAAAATTGGAGTAATCAAAGAGAATTTATTTTCGTTGCATTCCAACGATGCAAACTTCAACGTCATCCGAATAACCCATATTATAGTCGACGGTTAATTCGATGGAAAGATTACGCATGCTCCGATCCTTTGTTTTACTTCGCTCTGCTTCTCCTCCCCCCCCCCTCTCTCTCGCTCTCGTGCTCGGCTACTTATCCGTCATCTCGTTCGTCTTCTTGTTGAAAAATTTCTCCCACAGTTTGCTGACACGTATATCCTCATGCCCGCTTGGCTTAGTTCTTCTCACAGCCTCTTATCGGTCCTTTTTTTCTTCCCTATCCTCCTTTGTCTCCTTTCTCCCACCCCCCTCGCTCTCTCTCTCTCTCTCTTCCCCCTTGTATCTGCAACTCGTCTTACTTTGTTACGTCTTTCTCTCCCTCCCTCCCGCCCTTCTTTCTTACTATTCGCGATCTACAGGGTGTCCCTGATTCCAACTTCAAAGAGCCTCGGCGCATTGGAGGTAGCGAAAAAGCTGGTCAAAGAAAAAAAAAATCTTTTTTCTGCCCTCGACCAATGCAAACTTCAATATCATGGAAATATGACGAATGGAGGGAGCTTTAGAGTCAAAATATGGTAAATTTTGGACACCCTTTAATGTGTGTGTGTAAATATATGTATATATGTATGTATGTATGTATGTATATATATGTGTGTATGTATATATATATATGTGAGGCTGTATGTGTGTGTTCGTGTGTCCGGTACGTTAACTCCGAGAAGTCTGGTGTCGGATTGCATCTTCCTCTTTCTCGTTCCCACTCGTCCCATAGAGGCTAAGAAATTTTCTTGGTACCGCCTGTACTATATCACCCGTTAGTTCCCATTAGCCTCACCGAGTTAATCAACTCTGTACCTATATTAATTCCCCCCACCATGCGAACGCACATGCAACCCTCGCGTGTACTTGAGAGACACGGATATAATACGAGGCTGACGATTAAATTCAACAAATAAACGTAATAATTTGGAAATTATTACGTTTCATTAAGGGGTTACCCCCACTTGCGATTTTGAAAAAATCGATTTTTTTTATTGCATTTTTTTGAAGTGCAGTTTTCTTTTTTGATGCCCGGAATAGATGACTATGTAAGTTTACAAAAAAAAATATTTTCTTCGTGTAAACTGAAAGTGAAACTTTAAACGCGTTTTTCTCAAAATGGCATTTCTGAAGTCGGTGACCAAGATTACTCGAACACTAATGAACCGATCTTCTTGAAATTTTGCAGGCTTATTTAATACATAAAAATGTTGTCTTTAATCGTTCGATTTTTTTTTTCGAAAAAAAAATGGCCGTTTTATAGCCAAAAAACGGCCGTTTTTTTTTCGTTAAAATGGAACCATTAACTTTGACTGTCCGCCATTTTGTGAAAAATGAATATTTTTTAAAATCCTTCGATTAAAGACTAGTTTATACTTATATTTGAGTAAATCCATCCGCATTTTTTTTTTCAGATGATCCACTTCGCCGCAATGTTGGTCACCGCAAACCGTGTATATAAAAACATTATTTCATTGACGGCCATTTGCCACTAAACAATGTAATATTTTTCAATAAAAAAATTACTGAAAGTTCTTCAAGATGTGTTCTTTAAGATGGTATATTGATCGATTAAAAAAGTTTTGTAGTTTTCTTTTAAAAAATTCATGAAAAAGGCCTTTTTTTGCGCTACAAGTGGGGGTAACGCCTTAAACAAAACCGCAAAGGGGAAGGGGTGTTATTTTTTTGCAAGGTAAAGCGCAATTTGATCTTCACGCATGCATTTTCAGTATGACTATTTTTCTTTCGTTTGGCTTGAAATTTGTATCGTTGGAATGCAATGTAAATTATTTCAAATGCGTTGTTTTCATTATTATCGAAAAACCATACTTTAGAAATTATTTGCAGATCCTTGCCAGACGAGATTTGGGAGATTGGAAAAAATCCGTTTTCGTTGCATTCCGACGATGCTAACTTTAACGTAATTTTTTTTTTTCGAACATGATTGCGTACGGATCGTACATCCACCAGTGTCGGTGAATGTAAATTGTATACTTATCCTCTGGAAAGTTGGTCCATTCACGCGATGATGAAATTGCCACGGTTTTTATGACGTTGCAATGCGCATGGTGTTGCAATTTGCTTCGTTTATTTATGCTGCGTTTATATTATTATGCACAATTCTTTTTCTGCTGATTTAGATTGTACATTTTGTGATAAAAAATTTCGATTTTTGTAGCTCGAATCTGTCGTAAGAAATTGGAGGAACAAATGCATTGCGTTCCAACGGTGCAAAACGTCGATTCGATAAATTTGCGTCGTTGGGATGCCATTGTCTTTTCTTCATTGCTTCAATTTTACCGGGATGAAAACCGATTTTTTCGCGCCGATTATGGCCGTAAATGGCTAATAAGGACACGTTAAACGGATTCCAGTGATTTTCATAGCCTAAATCGGCCTAAGAATGGTTGGCAACTAAAAATAATGAATTTTCGTTACGTTCCAACCGCGAAAATTTCAAGATCCTCGATTTTCCCTCAAATGTTACGAATATCCACGCTGTTGACTTTTGCATCATTGTAATGCAACGAAAATCTTTTCTCTTACTTTATTTTCATTATTATCGCAAAAAAAATATTCTAGCCGATTTATTTTGTCGATTTTTAATACGGATCCTAAGAAACGTTTGAGTGATTTTTGTAGCCTCAATCCGCCACAAAAATACTTTAACGAAAAAAAAAAAAGCTAATTTCCGTTGCGCTCCAACGATGCAATTTTCGTGATCATGGAGATTTGTGTGGCACCCAGCAAAGAGAATACGGAAAAGGAAACGAAAGGATTAGATAGGTACACGCATAAATACAAATGAACAAATATATTCATTGTTTCTTTGTCGACCGCATGGAACTGAGAGCGATAAAATTTTATGGCTTTGCGTGCATATAAAAATTGGGCGCGTGAGTATAGCAAGGGGCAGAGGGGGTGAGGGGTGGTGTCAAAACGTATAGAAAAGTATTTCTGCGCCTCGGTTGAGCCTAAGGGCGAACCAAGTGTGTTTATACGTTGTCGATCTCCGATGTCGATACCGGAGAGCAGTCAAGAGCCGGCTGAGAGAATTTGAGTAAATAAATAACGTTGGTTGGAATGGCCAATGAGCTTTTGTGCTCGGTATTCCTCTTGCTCCATTGGCTCGTTTATGTGGACATGGTTGTTCTTCCGGTGAAGTGTGTTTGTCACTGCTCACATTTCACGTATCGCCACGTATCTTTCTCTCTCTCTCTCTCTCTCTCTCTCTCTCTCTCTCTCTCTCTCTCTCTCTCTCTCTCTCTCTCTCTCTCTCTCTCTCCTCTCTTTCTTTCTTGGGGTCTTATCGCTTCGGGTCCACGACGAGCTGACGATGCTTGAGAAAGTCGCAAGTCTCGGGTGTGAAATCGAAGACGAGATCCGGAGGTCTCTTCGACGAATAGAGCGAGATGGAGCGAGGGAAAGGGAGAGGGAGAGGGTCTCGTACTTAGCAATGTAAGCGAAAAAGTGGGCAACGTTGAGATTGAAGGGGTTGGGGGGCTGTTGCGTCGGGTCCTATAGCAGCATCATATTCGTCGAGTCAAAAGCTCAGTTCTTCTTCGCTCCCGTCACGAGAAGGTTCTGCCGAAAACTTCGTTAATTGGAGAGTTAATTTCTCGTTGCTCGATATCGCTTCAAACGCCACGCCATTGTTCGTCTCGACATGACGATGCATCCGACGAATCGTTGCGATACCCGCAACGAGCCTATCACACCGAGAATATCACACTCGCTTGGACACTTGCGCGCTGAGCTTCCGGTCGATTCGAGACCCGATCTCGCTGTAGGATTATTCAGGTACTCGCCATTTTTTTTTGCTGCGTTTCTTTCTTTGTATTTTCATTTTTATTTTTATTGTATCTCAGACGATCGAGGATCACGAGGGATAGGGGGATTTTTTTGATTGAATTTTGTTCATCGAAGGGCGCTTTTTTTTTGCCTCGCTTTATATTACGCTGAAGTTTGCGTCGTTGGGAGGCGACGAAAATGAATTATTTTCAATTGGTCCAATTTTTCGGCCGGTTTACGCTGTGTGGAAATGGCTCAAACTTTTTTTTCTTTCGTCTTGTGAGAAATTTGTGACCTCAATTTGCAAAAAAAATCCGGGTAATAACGATATATTTGGATAATGATTTAAATATAGATAATTGTAATTTGGACAATGATTTAAATATGGATAATTATAATTTGGATAATGATTTGGATGATAATAATAAATTTGGATGATGAATCTGAAAAAGGAGAAAAAAATGATATCGTTGCATTCCAACGATGGAATTCTTCAACGTCGTTCGCCGATTTAATCGCGCGTGTGGATATTTTTTTTTATGGTTGTGCACGGGCAAACGCTTCTTTGAGACGGTAAATTTGAGGCTTTTTCGGTGCATGCTTGATTTGGCAAGACGATATAGTCCAGTAAAAAAAAACGAAAACCCAGCACTTTTTGGCGTAGAATATGAATTTTTGACTGAAGGTAGATGGTTGCATACTGAAAGTAACCCCAATAAAATGTTGCCCCTCAATTTGCCCCAACCCTAAGAAATAGGGGTTGAAAACTTGAAAATTGCCGTATCTCGACATTTAATAGCCCGGTGAAAAAATGTTTCAAACAAAAGTTGTTTGAAATAATAAAATACGTTTGAAGTTATCGTTCGAATCTTCCTTCGAATTTTCGAATCGTTTTTGTGCCGACATTTTCGAAGATAGGGGGTTGGACGTCGGATAACTTTATACGGATTTTATTATTCCAAACAACTTTTGTTTGAAAGCTTTTTTGATCGGGCTATTAATTATCGAGATACGGCGATTTTTAAGTTTTCAACCCCTATTTCTTAGGGTTGGGGCTAGTTGAGGGGCAACATTTTACTGGGGTTACTTTCAGTATGTAACCATCTATCTTCGGTAAAAAAATTCATATTGTACGTTAAAAAGCGCTGGGTTTTCGACTCTTTTACTGGACTAGTAACAATTGGTGCGAAAATGGCGCTTCGATCCTGCAGGACTTCCAGTGCAAAAAGACCTTCCAGTGAAACTCTCTCTGCTGTCCGTAAAATTGGATAGGTCGAGAGTCGTTTTTGTTGGTTTTTTTTCTTCCCTTTTGGAGAGTCGTCGAAACTGTTGAAAATTTTTTGCCCTCCTTGCCGCTGTTCCCGTGGTCGATTCTCCGGATATTGGTCGGTCGAAGTGTTGTGTAATATTTTGAGATTGAAACGATTCATCATTCCGATGAGAATCTTTTTCTTCTATTGATCTCCGTCTTGGCTTCTCTCTCTCTCTCTCTCTCTCTCTCTCTCTCTCTCTCTCTCTCTCTCTCTGTCTCTGTCTCTCTCGCTCTCTCTTTCATCTTGCTTATTAAATCGAATGATTGTGTGTTCACTTATTACGCTAGAAATTCATAGTTGATTCTCCAATAAGTTTGTCATTCACCGTCTTCTCATGTCACTGACATTTGCATATATGAAAAAAAATACAAAAAAAAAACGTAATCAATTGAAAATATTTGAATTTATGAAACGAACTTGCCATATTGGTTGAGGAACTGCGCATGAATTATTCATTTAATTCGCGGTAGAGGGATAGAGAGAGAGAGAGAGAGAGAGAGAGAGAGAGAGAGAGAGAGAGAGAGAGAGAGAGAGAGAGAGAGAGAGAGAGAGAGAGAGAGAGAGAGGTGTTACGTCAATGGCTGATGAGAAATAAAAGAAATGAGATGAAATAAAATTCGAAAAAAAAAAAAACGTCGCGTGGGAGATATCGGGTTGCCTGTGTGAACGAAAGAGTGACTTTTATCTATCTGTACACGTCTACACGGTATATCGAGGAATAAATCTGGTCCGATGAATAATGAATTGCGGGGGTTTGGGTTCGTTGTCAAATACAGACAAAAAATAAATAAATAAATTTTCTGTCTTGCTGTATGCATTATTGGATCGACGGAAGCGAGCTCATCGGCTCACTGAGTACAATTATTTTTAAATTCGTAAATTAAAAAAAAAACAATATTGAGGTGACGCGGAAGTCGATACTTTGCGAAATTTCGTGTCGGGATTACATTTTTTTTAAAGTATTTAACGAGTCACTATACAACGAACGAGGAATAAATGTGATTCGAGGGCGGTTTTTATTATTCATAATATAAAACCGAGTGATGCGAATTTTCACAAAATTGCGACAGTGTTTGAGCTCACTGAATCACTCAAAAAATAATCACGAGCGAATGTGTTTAATAAAAAATTCATATTCGTTGAAAAACAAAGTATTGCAAAAAATACCTCCTGTAAGAAAATTGATCTGATGACAATTTGGAAAAAATCGTAAATAATACAAAGAATTTAATTATTAAAAAATGAAAATAAAAAATGAAATAATTTAAAAAATAATTATCGAAGAAATGTTGTTCCAATATAGTTGTTATATAATGAGAGACTAGTGAAAAAAAAATGTTGCCGTGAACCTGCAGAAACTTTCAACACAATAGTAAAAACCAAAAAAACCTTAATAGTACAAAAAAAGGAAACGGCATGAAAAAAAATTGAAAACAAATTGACACAAAGAAATAAACGCTAAAAGAATATTTAAAGGAGAAAGAATTCGCGTTAAAAATGACCCTGTCCTCACAATCTGTCGAAATATTATCGGCAAGAAATTCATTTCGACAAATGAACTTATCGCCACGTATTGTTTTTATTCGTTTGCACCTTTGTATTCTCCGTTGGCCGAAATCTTTCACTCTCGTTCTCATTTCTCTATCTCTCGGTACGTGCACTCTCATCTCCGGAGGCCTCATTTTTTTCGGCGGCTCCTCGCGCGTGACTGACAAGAGAAAGGGAAAAAGATCGATTGATGGTCGAAAAAAAAATATATTCTTCGCTCCAGACGGGGCTCGGCTGTCCCACGAATTGCTGGACTCTTCCTTTCGCTGCTTTTCTTTTTGTTTTTTTCTTTTTCTTCCTCGTTACTCTCTGCCCGTACCCCGACCCGTCTCGCTGATTCTTTTTACGCGCGCGCATTCAGTACACACTATTATCTGAGAGCTATGCTCTTCAAGAGCTGTGCGCGCATAATGACGAATTGGGTGGGCAAAGAAAAAAACTGCTCGTGGTTCCTTTGGAGTACGCAGCTCGTCGTGTCGGGATATTTTTACACCAATCCCTTGAGATTCCACGGCAGTAATAACAATCGGAAGTTTCAGCAGGATAATAGTAGATCATTTAAAAAATAATAATGATACTTGTATTGATGATTATTATTATTATCGATTATACAACGATAGATACTTGATCAATTGTTATTATGATATTAATGACAATGATGATGCAAAATAAGAACCTTAACAACAACATGAATGATGATGATAATCATAATGCGCTGGATACAATCAAAGACTCGTAAATAATAATAATAATAATAATAATAATACAATTAAATTAACTTTTATTATTTTCTTGGGCATATGGTTATCTATGGGAAACACCATTGCAAGGCACACGAAAATCCTGATGGAAAATATTGACAAAGTTATAAACGCGATGTAGAGGGTCTTTAAGCGTGTAAGAATTGGTCGCCTCGAAAGAAGACCCAATGGAAGTCATAGTAAAGAGTGGAATCCTTTATGGATCCGAAATTTGAGGGTGGAAGAGGAGGAAACAGATGGAAAAATGTCTAGCAAGGTATGATAAAATGACTATGGGAATTAGTGGAAACACCCCAAACCATATTTGGCAAATGGAAGCGGGGTGTGGGGAAATGAAAGTCAAAGTATGGAAAAAGGCCGCAAGAGGGCCGGGTTGAAATTCCGAACTTTGAATGATCAGAACGCTCAAAACTCCGAAAATATACTACTCCGAAAGATGAAAACTCCGAAAGAATTTTACCCGAAAAACCAATACTCCGAAAATCTCAAGGGGGCCGGGTTGAAATTCCAAACGTTGAATGATCAGAACGCCCAAAACTCCGAAAATAAACTACTCCGAAAGAATTTTACACGAAAGACCAAAACTCCGAAAATCTGAACACCGTCAAAATAATTCGGCTATGGAAGTTTCAAAAGTTTCAAAATTTTTAATAAATCGACCAATCATTTCAAGAATTTTTATTTATCACGAAGTGATTTTACGTCAATTTTGAAATTTGTCTAGACCATGTTATACATTCTACATCATTTACAATCTTGACGAACCTTGTAATTTCGAAACATTAAAATTAGGAATTTCAAACCGTCGGGGCATTCGAAGTTCGGAATTTCAACCCGGCCCTCGTGTCAAGATCATGCCAGCGAAAGTCTACACAGTTGACTGTAAATGATGTAGAGCGTATAACATTGTCTAGATAAATTTCAAAATTGAGGAAAAATCATTTCTTAATCAAAAAAATTCTTCAAATAATTCGTCGATTTATTGAAAATTTGGAAACTTTTAAAACTTCTATAGCCGAATTCTTTTGACGGTGTTAAGATTTTCGGAGTTTCGGACTTTCGTGTAAAATTCTTTCGGAGTTTTGAGCGTTCTGGCCATTCAAAATTCGGAATTTCAACCCGGCCCCATCTTGAATTTCGGAACATTAAATTTTGTGTAAAAAAATGGCATTGAAGTTTGCATCGTTGGAACGCAACGAAAATATTTCTTTACATACTCGTCAATGTTTTCTCGCCACATTTAGGCTACAAATATCAGTGGCATATTTTTGAAGATCCTTAGTAAAAATCCAATACCTAAAAGCGCGATGAACGAGTTTAGATAGTAATCAAAATGAAGAACTGAAAAAAAATGAAAAATAAAATGCCTAAGAAAAGGAGTAAGAGCAATTATAAATGGTAACCCATAAAAATGGGGAAAATAAATAAAAGAAACAATGGAAAACGTAGGTGAGGAGGCAATCTGGCAAGCCACAGGAAATGGAAGGGAGCTGGAAAGGAAAATAGAAAGAGGCAGGAAAAGAAAAATTGAACGAGAAATTCAATACGATTGAATTTCGTAAGTCAACATACAGCAAGGAATATAAACATGGGAAAACAGGTATACACATGGAAAAATATTGGGAGGACAAGACGATCAGTGGAGGATCAAAAGATACGTGGGCGAGCATAAGATGTGGAAGTGTCGGGAAAGAACGGAAAAAAGGGCACGTAGACGCCAAATGTAGAATATGCAAGCAGACAATTGAAAATTTGACAAATATTTGCGAGTATACGGAAATTAAAGGGAAACTAAACCAAGAAATAGTAAATAAAGTTGTTGGAAAGTAGCAGTGGGCTAGAAATTGACCAAAAAATAGACTCGCAACTGAAAATGCAATCGGCAGAGCAACTATGCGATTGCATCAGACACTTTGAGAAACTAGCAACTAGGATAGACATAAGAAAACCAATGTAAAATAATTAACCGAAGGGGCATTTATTTGAACACTCTCAAAAATGGTATGCAAGGAATAAAATACCACTACTACTAATTTTAATGATTATTTTTATATCATAAATAAATATATTTATCTACGATTTCAATATGATATAAAAACTGACATAAATAAATATCATAAATTAATTTAAAGAAATTAATTTATAATATAAAAATAATGAATTGTAATGATTGATAGGTAAATAATGATAACTTCTTGATAACCGTAACTTTAACGCGTAATCACTTAATAATGATATTGACATAAAATAATAATATGACAAATATAATGATATAAACAAAATATAAAAAAAAGGATGACGTGAAGACTGCGGTATAAAGATTTTTTCACTGACACACGCACACACATGATGATCCAAAAAACGTGACAAAGGACCGGTTAGGATGATTGACATAGAAATTTACAAGTGTAAAGACCATAAGAAAGATCGAGGCAACACAATATATATATATATACAGGGTGTCCCAGAACTCAACGTCAAGCCGAAACGGGGTGACAGGATTGATTGTAACCATCATGAGAAAAATCAGAAGAAAAAAATCTATTTTGAAAATTTTAAATTCATAGTTTAACAAAAAACAGTCTTAATTCTAGGAAACTTGGGGCAATTGTGTCATTATTTTTGACTATGATTCTAGAAATGTTATTTAGGGTTACGGTTCCAAAGTTTAAATGAACAAAAATAATAAAGATTAACCACAATAACCGAAAAATGGTTACAGTTTGACCAAATTTCTAGGTTTTTCTTAAATGCCCAGATTTTTTTTTCTGATTTTTCTCATAATGGTTACAATCAATCCTGTCACCCCGTTTCGGCTTGACGTTGAGTTCTGGGACACCCTGTATGCATATATATATATATATATATATATATATATATCACGCTCTTATTGTAAAATAAATACGTACACATATGTGCAAACGTTCATACGAATGCGACGGAAAAGTCGCACGGTGTGTGCTGTCACAGTTCTCGGTTTGCCGATCCTCGAACGGGTTTTATAATTAATAATACTAAAATTGCTCGCGATTTGCACGAGAATCGACGAGAATCGTAAAACGTTGAGGTACTTGTTGATGAAGAAAAAAAAATCGCGATAAGGTGTGCGCGCGAGGTTACATATGATACATTTATTTTCCTCTTCGACCCGCGAAACAGCTGCGGATCACGAGCGATGGAACGTCGTTACGAAAGTCTCTAGAGACAGACGGTGCTTGTGTATCGTATGTGCGCGAGAAAAAGGGTTTCGAGGTGTGCGTGTGTGTGCGTGCGCGCGTGTGTGTGTGTTTCAGTAGTAAAGAGCATTTTTGTAGCTTCGTAAGTCACGAAACTCGAAGAATTCTTTTTTTGTTCTATTGCTGCCGGCTCTTCTCGTCCTCCTCCAACTTCTTTGTCCCCCAGGAGCCCCGACCGTCTCTGCTGTCAGACCCTCAGAGTGTGTCCGCACTTCCTTTCAATGGATACAGGTATGTGTCTCATTGAACGCGGTCTTCCGATGGCACGTACGTGTATTATTGAATAACTGTCGCCCGTTTACACACGCACCTGTCGAGCAGCTTTTTACCCAACTACGACAATTGAACTCCAAGTGCGCAATGTGCGCGCGCGCCTGTCTTCTGTGTTCATCGCACAGCCTCTCTCTCTCTCTCTCTCTCTCTCTCTCTCTCTCTCTCTCTCTCTCTCTCCCCCTCCCTCTCTCTGTCTCTCTGGCCATACGTCGCGAGACTGCACCGTTGGTCGGTTTTTCATTTTCTTTTTGCAGCCAAACAAAAATCGATCCGTAAGCAATAATGCGGAATTGCAAGCGGCTCCTTACGGCCCGTACGTTCCCGTGCAAAAGCTTCGTTCCATAAGCGGAGTAGAAATTATTTATAAAGTAATGAATTTAGTGAATAAATAAATGTAAAAAATAAAACAAATAAAATAAGAAAAGAAATTTAATAAATTAATAAATAAAAAGGATTTATTTGTATAGTAATTTATTTCGAGTATACCCGTGCGGGTTTTTACACCGTACCCTTGTACGTACATTGATAGATGGTGGTGATTTGCGTCGTTGGAACGCAACGAAAGTTCTAATCCACATTTACTTTTCCATATTTTTATTATTGTTAGATTTTTAAAAATAGATTTATATTGTAGATCGTAATCGAATATTTAAAAAAATGGTTGAAGAATTTTTGTAGGTAAAAATCGACGGTGCGAACTTCAACCTCATCTTGATGCTCTTTTACACGTTTCCTTCTTTTTTTGTCGTTAACATTTGTCTCTCGTTCTTTTTCTCCTTTATACTTCCTTTCTTACCATGCATCCAAAGGCTCTCGTATACGCGCACAATTCTTTGATCGATTACCCTTTTATTTCTTTATCAATGTTTTTCCTTTCAGTGCCTCCCCCTTGTAGCCTCTTCGCCACTGTTCCAAACCATCTACCACTTCCTTGTTCATTTTTTCTTTTATTTTCCCGCATTCAAGTATCTGTTCCAAACGTTCTTCTTCCTTCTTACAACACCGGCATAGAGTATCTGCGTATCCCTTTTCACCTCGTTTTCCTATATTTCCGCATCCTAGCCTGGCCCAAGTTTCTTCAGTTGTTCCAGCCTTGCTGCATGCAATAAATTTTAATTAATCAATTAC
This sequence comes from Ophion slaviceki, assembly GCA_944452715.1. Taxonomy (NCBI): domain Eukaryota; kingdom Metazoa; phylum Arthropoda; class Insecta; order Hymenoptera; family Ichneumonidae; genus Ophion; species Ophion slaviceki. Next base: position 877 of record CALYCA010000069.1, on the reverse strand, counting down.
ATATATATATATATAAACAAATTTGGAACATTCATGAAGTGATAAACTTGATAAATTAAGTAAATAAATAAATAATATAAATGTTTAAATTAAATATTGAAAAGAGAATGTGAGAGGGAGCCAATGTGCAAACACCCTTGAAGGTTCTGACCTGGAAATAAAGCCTACTGCTTTATAAATTAAACAAAAAGAATAAATTAATAAATTTAAAAAAATTGCACAAATTGCATAAATCGATAAACTTGAGAAAACAATTAAATTAATTAATGAGTTTAATAAATTCATAAATTGATCAATTTAGGCCAACATGCTTTAAAGAAGAAAAAAAAAACGTGCGCAAGTAAGATTAACTTTGAAGATTTATTGCGACGTGCCGCTTATTTGTTATCGAGAGTGTAAACATTTTTTTTATTTATTTTTAGTCCGTCGTGACGTGTGGGAAGAAGGATTTTCGTGGTTCGGCTATTTCGTTCAAAGCTTTTGTTTCGACGAGTGCATTTTTGTGTTCTCCTTTCACATTAGTTTTGGGTATACCCGCGACGAAATTGCAAAATTGAGAGGACGGAATTTGCGACGAATGTCTGTCGCTCGCGCGCGATCTAAAAAGCATTTACCGCTCGTCGACGAGGCTCTTTCACTTGGCGACAGACCGCGAGCGAGACAGCGGGGCCAGCGGGGGGAGAGAGAAAGAGCAGCGCCCTCCGCGGCCAAGCTACTCGCGCAACGATTACGGTGACCCAGTGATACGTGGGAAATTCTTCTTGCTTGAGTTGGTACTTCCACCTTCTTGTTGTTCTACGTAGAATGCGTGGACGTGCGTGTATATATATATATCAGTTTTGCAACCCGAGTCGTCGTTTCGCAGAATGCGTTAAAT
>CALYCA010000068.1:0-22644 GCA_944452715.1 Ophion slaviceki | reverse complement strand
TATATATATATATATAAATTTTCTGTGATTTAATTATGATATATACGTATGCATATATATATATACATATTAAAATCAACCACATAAAAATTTCTTAAATATGAATGAAATGTTATAACATTCAAATAAAATATTTGAATATATATATATATTATATAGTAAGCAAAGCTTTCTTTTAACCAAATCCATGTCAATATTTTCGATTTTGATTACGACGATTTTGATTAAGAATAAAATTTTCTATTTTTGAAACGTTCCGTATGTATTTTGGAAATAAAAATAATAATTGCGTAGAATACACTGTTCACGTTTATTTTATTATGATGATTTTTTTAAATATATTAATTTATCTATTTAGCAGGATACTCGGCCATTTTGTTTATAACAATTTGCTGTAAGCTCTTTGTTGCAAGTTATAAACAATAGATATCGGATTGGTAATCAGCGACCTTGAAAACCCGTATATACCGATTTTTGTCAACATCTGGTAACTTTTTAACGTTCATGTCGGCCATATTGGATCGGCCATTTTTTTTACGATAATTTGGCTTGCGGATTCGTAATCAGCGACCTTGAAAACCCGTAAATACCAATTTTTGTCGAAATCTGGCAACTTTTTAACATTCATGTCAGCTATATTGGATCGGCCATTTTGTTTACGATAATTTGGCTTTCAGATTCGTAATCAGCGACCTTGAAAACCCCTGTAAGCCAATTTTCATTCCCGTCAAAGGTCATTTGAGGTTTTGGCCAGGTTTTTGGGCTTTTCTCCTACTGTGCGGGCTCGTGGCGTACCCGGTAGCGCTCGAGTCTCACTTCGAATTTTTTTTTTTTTCCTTTTTTTTTAATTCGCATACCTCCGTCATTTAAATATCCCGATAAATTTTTGTTGTATATAATCACATATTATTATATATAATTAATATAATATATCTATATATGTTTATATATGGACAAAATCCATATACAGTTATTTATGTACAAAATTCATTATAGTTATACATAATTATATATTTTCTCATATATGATCATATATTATTTATATATAACAATAGGTGATTATTTATAAAAAAAATAAATAAATAATCCCGGGATAAAAATCATAAAATCTATGCTAATTCACATATATGTAATTATAATTGTCAATGATAAATGCAAGTGTTATTTTTGATTATCTCTTGCTTGAAATTGCGAATAGGCGACGTAAAAATATCCAGTAATAATATTTACATAAACTCCCTTGTAGATTAATAGGAATATAAATAGAAGAATAAATGCGATAAATGCGAAGAAACTTTGCGATCAAAGAGAAATCTTCATGAACGTGAATGAAGTTTGTTTTCCGATCGATGTATTGAAAAAAAATTGCGAATGTAACAATGCAGCGTTTGTACGGTGTGCGAGATGCCGTGAAAATTACTGTTTTCCTTGTTTTTACGATGGTTATCACTCTGGGTCGTGTAACATTACACCCGATGTATAAAACAAACGAATACAGACCGAATAATAAAGTATTCAATTCCTTACCCGACGTTTTTCATTTTCATCCTAAAAATGTTGTTGGTTATAAATATTGATACTTGAAAATGTATGTTTATAATCAAGAGATAATTAAAAATATGACTTGCGTGTTTTCATTTAAAAAAAATGAAAAAAAAAAAAAAAAAAAAAAAAAAAAAAAAATCGAAGTGAGACTCGAACCAGCGACCCCGCGATTACTAGACTCGAGCGCTACCGGGTACGCCACGAGCCCGGTTCGAATATCGTTGCATCTTTGTGGGATAAGAGTGCGCTCGAAAACTTCAAAGTCAATTTTCTCGAAAATTTCTGAATATGGCGTCGAACTGCTTTGGGATATTAATATTCGAGCTCTGAACTTCGCGTACCATGAGTACGAAAAATTACAAAAATCCGACTGCCGTACTGTCCCCTTGTTAGCCACAGGCCAAGAAGCGATACTCTTTAGAGTTTCTCCGGCGTTTAAGTAGATTTTCGGTTCGCGCTACGCTTACGAGAAACGAGCGCGCGTGCGGCTTCTAGCGGCTACTCCGAGAACTACGGGTTTCCTCACACCTATAATTTCGGTGGCGCTCGGCCATCATTTGGTTGAATTTTTTCAACCAAATGCGCAAGAAACAAATTTTATTTTCGCATAATTTTTTTAACCAATTCAGACATTTGCTTAATATTTTTCAATAAAAATAAAATATTGATATTTTAACGAATAATGTACTTGAAAATCAATATCGGATATGGTGGAAAAAATAAAATAACATATTGACTCGATAGAAATTTTATGTGAATGAAACGAGCGAAATTCAATTTTTCTTGTGTACTCGAAACGACAATATTCATGTTATGAATTGAAACGCTTTTTTTGTTCGTTGCGGAAAATGCATTCAAAACTATATAATTTGTTCGCGATAATTTTTTAGATAGTTTCAATAATATATTGTTCTCGACTAACGATATATCTTTTGAATGAAAAAAACTTTTAATTTTATCATGTTATTAAAGTCAATAGCGTTTTGTTTGGACTAATAAATCCGATTATTTACACCAACAATTTTACAATTGAATCAACGAAATTTCATTCAATAACACCAATGATAATGGGTCAATGATTTTTTTTCTCAGTGTACCGGCCATGGTCCACCATGCTAAAAAAATCGTTCCACTCGTCAGATCGGACATGGCTGCGAACTGCAATTTATCTGCCCGTCACTCAAATCGCTCCTGTCTCGCGATATTCAACAAATCGGATGCGCAAATTCGAGCAATTTCGCACACGAAAAAATCATAATCACATTACTCGTCATTCGGACTGAATATTTTTAATGAAGAATATACACTATGCACAACGATTAATGGATACGAAGAAAAAATTCCGAAATTTTTTGCTGATTTTCAAAAGGCTGCCACGGTGCGAAAAATGGTCGTAGAGCAAAAACAAAAAAGAAGGAAATTGAAGCTTCTAGTCTCTAGTTTTGAGATCCTGAGGTTAAATATTTTCATCGTTGACTATTTTAGAGTAATCACTAAAAAACCAGAGGAGTTTGTTTTTCAAAAATTTTGCTCAGCGTTCGAAAGGTGCACGGGCGTCAGTGAATTTTTTTCGGCAATTTCATCCAAAAACTCTTTTAGCTCGATTCTTTCCCTTTAATCTGAGCGGTTGGAGAGCTCTGTACAATGGTTTTTCGCCGAGTTATCGGTATTCAAAGCAAAAAAGACACTTGTGACTTTGATCATCAATTACTCGAGAACTAATGGTCGTACGGAAAATAAAGGGAGGGTTCTGAAAACTTCGGAGTATTCTCTATAAGTTGCTTTTATTGTCTTTTCGGGATTTTTTTTCGATTCCAGAGATTTGATTTTTTAAAAGGTAAAAAAAGCCTTTTTACGATTTTTCGTTTAACTTGGGATAATTGTACAACTAATGAACAGACGAAGGATCATTTTAATTTTTCTTTTACCTCAAAATATCCCAAAGAGACCCACAAAAGTTCAAATCGCTGCGACTTTTTTTTCATAGTGTTCCGAATGATTGAAATCGCAACTTTTCCTGAAAAGGCAATTCAAGGATGCATTTTTTAAATGCATTTTCGAAGATGGACATTTTTTTGTCATTGTCGCACGTGCACCTTTCGAAATATGAGCAAAAATGTGGAAAAAAAATGTTTGCTGGTTTTTTTGTGATTGCTCTGAAATAGTCAACGATAAAAATATTTGACCTCAGGATCTCAAAACTAGAGACTTGAAGTTTAAATTTGCTTCTTTTTTGTTTTTATTTTACGACCATTTTTCACACCGTGACAGGCTTTTGAAAAGCGGCGAAAAATTTCCGATTTTTTTCATGTCCTTTAATTTTTGCGCCTAGTGTATTTTATTCCATTATGTTCATAAAATTATTAAATATATTTTATGAAACTAATATTTATTTTGATGAAATATATTTTATTTCGCATCGCAACTGCCAGCTGCTCTCTCGCTCTCCGTGGCTCGTCAAATTCAAGGGGAAAGATGAAAATTTCGAGTAGGCAGAAAACGCGAACGAAAAATGGTACTCACGGCTGACATGGTTGATGTAGTAAGCCCCGACGTGTTTGTCATAGGCCTCCTCCCAACCGAGAGGAAGCTCGTTGCCGATGCAATCGGCGAAGGTCTGTGGTTTTGTGAATCTGCGGCAGAAAAATGGTGAACCAAAATTCATTAGCGATCACTCGAGAAAATCAAAATAATATCAAGATGGTGTTAAGGGGTTACCCCCACTTGCGATTTTGAAAAAATCGATTCTTTTTTTAATTGCATTTTTTTGAAGTATAAGTATCCGGGCCCATACTTCTGTATGGGCCCGGAATAGATAACTCTATGTAAGTTTACAAAAAAAAATATTTTCTTCGTGTAAAATGAAATTGAAACTTTAAACGCGTTTTTCTCAAAATGGCATTTCTGAAGTCGGTGACCAAGATTACTCGAACACTAATGAACCGATCTTCTTGATATTTTGCAGGCTTATTTAATACATAAAAATGTAGTCTTTAATCGTTCGATTTTTTTTTCCAAAAAAATGGCCGTTTTATAGCCAAAAAACGGCCGTTTTTTTTCGTTAAAATCGAACCATTAACTTTGACTGTCCGCCATTTTGTGAAAAATGAATATTTTTTAAAATTCTTCGATTAAAGACTAGTTTATACTTATATTTGACTAAATCCATCCGCATTTTTTTTTCAGATGATCCACTTCGCCGCAATGTTGGTCACCGCAAACCGTGTATATAAAAACATTATTTCATTGACGGCCATTTGCCACTAAACAATGTAATATTTTTCAATAAAAAAAATTACTGAAAGTTCTTCAAGATGTGTTCTTTAAGATGGTATATTGATCGATTAAAAAAGTTTTGTAGTTTTCTTTAAAAAAATTCATGAAAAAGGCCGTTTTTTTGCGCTACAAGTGGGGGTAACGCCTTAAGTTTTCCACCGTTGCAGTGCAATCAAAGTTCTTCCTGCCAGATTTATATTGCAGATGTAGAGAAATAATCTCGTGGAATATTAGTTTTCATCGCATTCCAACGTTGCTTGGCGAATAAAAGAATTGTTTTTCTTATTTTTTTCCGTAATTAATAACTTTCTCGTCAACGCCAAACGTACTTCTACACTGCAAAAGAAAAATATTTAATACGATCTATTTAAATCTATATAAATAAAGGATAAAAATTAAAAAGGATTTAATAGGATATATTTAAATAAAATAGGTTTTTTCATTGGCTCACGGCCTACTACGATCGTATTTGGTTCAAAGATATTTTATTATTTGTTTCAGCTATTCTTTTTAAATATTGAATATATTGAAATTGAATAAATAAAGATTCGATTCAACTAAATCTCTATTTGCTTGCAATGTACACTGTAAATCTAACAAGGAACATCCCTCAGGTGACAGCTTTCAATTTTGTTGAAATTTATAGAATAACATGCTATATATTTTCTAAGACACACACACACACACACACACACACACACACACACACACACACACACACACACACACACACACACACACACACACACACACACACACACACACACACACACACACACACACACACACACACACACACACACACACACACACACACACACACACACACACACACACACACACACACACACACACACACACACACACACACACACACACACACACACACACACACACACACACACACACACACACACACACACACACACACACACACACACACACACACACACACACACACACACACACACACACACACACACACACACACACACACACACACACACACACACACACACACACACACACACACACACACACACACACACACACACACACACACACACACACACACACACACACACACACACACACACACACACACACACACACACACACACACACACACACACACACACACACACACACACACACACACACACACACACACACACACACACACACACACACACACACACACACACACACACACACACACACACACACACACACACACACACACACACACACACACACACACACACACACACACACACACACACACACACACACACACACACACACACACACACACACACACACACACACACACACACACACACACACACACACACACACACACACACACACACACACACACACACACACACACACACACACACACACACACACACACACACACACACACACACACACACACACACACACACACACACACACACACACACACACACACACACACACACACACACACACACACACACACACACACACACACACACACACACACACACACACACACACACACACACACACACACACACACACACACACACACACACACACACACACACACACACACACACACACACACACACACACACACACACACACACACACACACACACACACACACACACACACACACACACACACACACACACACACACACACACACACACACACACATATATATATATATGGGGCATTCCATACCAATTCGACCTTGGTCTGACCCTCGACCCCTCAAATCTGGTTCTCGATTTTTCCTATCATTACTCTCACTCTATCAAGCAATTACAATTTTTTTTCAGATTTTTCAAAATAAATTTGAGCGCGTCATGAATTTTTGAATTTTTTTATGAACACCTCGATGGCCGTAATCGAAAAATCTGAAAAAATTCCCAAAAATACAGTGTCAGATATAAAAAATGTTGGAGTAAAATTCATAATGTCTGGGCTTTTGCTTCAACCCGTAATTAGGGTTTTTGTCAACCATGATAAAAAAAAATCGAAAATTACAAAATACACTTTAGAAAAATCGGAGAACTTTTTTTAAAAATCCGGTATTATGCATACAAAATTTCGAGAATCAGTCTACAGTAAATTGACCTCTGCTTCTTATTTTTTTCATTTTCTTTTGCTCAAAAAGCTAAAAAACGGGTTGAAGCTAAAGCCCAGACATTATGAATTCTACACCAACATTTTTTATATCTGACACTGTATTTTTGGGAATTTTTTCAGATTTTTCGATTACGGCCATCGAGGTGTTAAAAAAAAAATTTCAAAAATTCATGACGCGTTCAAATTATTTTGAAAAATCTGAAAAAAATTGTAATTGCTTGATAGAGTGAGAGTAATGATAAGAAAAATCGGGAACCGGATTTGAGGGGTCGAGGGTCAGACCCAGGTCGAATTGGTATGGAATGCCCCATATACCGGGTGTCCCAGAACTCAACGTCAAGCCGAAACGGGGTGACAGGATTGATTGTAACCATCATGAGAAAAATCAGAAAAAAAATCTATCCCATGCAGTTTCAAAATTATGGGCATTTAAGAAAAACCTAGAAATTTGGTCAAACTGTAACCATCTTTCGGTTATTGTGGTTAATTTTTATTATTTTTGTTCATTTAAACTTTGGAACCGTAACCCTAAATAACATTTCTAGAATCACAGTCAAAAATAATGACACAATTGCCCCAAGTTTCCTAGAATTAAGACTATTTGTTAAACTATGAATTTAAAATTTTCAAAATTTGTCGACTTTGAAAGGCCCTCCTTTAAAAAAAAAGTACTAGAGTGCCTTGGCAAGTGCCATTAAAAGTTGGCGCATTTAATCAGGATTGTAAAATGGTACAATACTTGTTAGTTTCATACTAAAAAAAACGAGTAAAAAAATTAAAACCTCCAGTAACCCGATTTTTGCTAACCCATTTTACTCAGTTAAAATGTTTTAAACGGCACTATCCATCTATCCATCTCTCTCATCATTTTGCCGTAAAATTAAGAACCTACCAAGAGCTTGTGCGAATAAAAAACATTTTAACTGAGTAAAATGGGTTAGCAAAAATCGGGTTACTTGAGGTTTTAATTTTTTTACTCGTTTTTTTTTAGTATGAAACTAACAACTATTGTACCATTTTACAATCCTGATTAAATGCGCCAACTTTTAATGGCACTTGCCAAGGCACTCTAGTACTTTTTTTTTAAAGCAGGGCCTTTCAAAGTAGATAAATTTTGAAAATTTTAAATTCATAGTTTAACAAATAGTCTTAATTCTAGGAAACTTGGGGCAATTGTGTCATTATTTTTTACTGTGATTCTAGAAATGTTATTTAGGGTTACGGTTCCAAAGTTTAAATGAACAAAAATAATAAAAATTAACCACAATAACCGAAAAATGGTGACAGTTTGACCAAATTTCTAGGTTTTTCTTAAATGCCCATAATTTTCAAACTGCATGGGATAGATTTTTTTTCTGATTTTTCTCATGATGGTTACAATCAATCCTGTCACCCCGTTTCGGCTTGACGTTGAGTTCTGGGACACCCTGTGTATATATATATATATATATATATATATATATATATATATATATATATATATATATATATATATATATATAATTCCTCTCTCTCCACCCTCTCTACCCCACACCTCCTTGATATGTGCGTTACAATAAAGACAGACCATTCAATCAAATAGAAAAATGGTTGACTCTACGAAAATTCAATTTAATTTAAATTAAAAAAAATCAAATAGATTCATTTAGTGGATCAAACAAATTGTTTTTTGAGCAGATGAAACCGAATCGCAGATTTATTAGGATTAAATAAAATATTTAGTTATTGGACGATATCGAATATATTTTCATTTGAATAAATCAATGTATTCAAAGTAAATAATTTCAATAATGGAATGCAATAGGAAAAATTTGATTCCACGAAAAATCTAGTTAATTCAAATAAACAAAAATCAAATAGTCGCGATTACTTCATATCAATAGAATTTTTCTGTCAGTGCACATCTCGGACTTTCCACACGCACTTTTCTTCTACTTCCCCGCACGTGCGATTCGAGACTCAGCGACTCGTTCGATTAATCACGAGAATTCGCGTCGAAAAGACTAAAAACGTGGTGCACGTTGAGTCATCGTGATAGGCAGCGCGAAATCGAGTGTAACGAGCATTGTCGATGCGAGCGAGAAAGACGGAACGGAGAAAAGAGATTGACACAGAGGCCGCGACGACAAGCGATCGACTTGCGCACATATCGGACGTAATTATTTGCCGATGGCCAGAGGGGCGCAATGGAATGCGCTAGCTCGCCGGATGGGGTAAGCAGCTTCGTTTCCGGACAACGAAATGTCGACGACCCCCCTCGTTCTTTTCTCACCGCGTACAGCTATTCACGAGTTTTTTTTCTCCCGCTCTTGTGATTTCGAGGAATGCGAGAGGACGGGGAGACCGGAGTCGAAATACCGATCGCAGATACATAAATTTATCTCCTCGTTTCTATATAACGCTTGCGCTCTCGTCCGATAATAGCGTAAGTGTACATGGGTGTGTGTGTGTACATATTTATGTATACGGCGGTGGCGATACGAAAGGCATCCGATGGCGGTGATTCATTTTTTTCTCCTTCAGGAAATTGTGAAATTATTCGTCGCGAGGCTACCAAAGTACAAACAACGACGAAATTCTTAGGAGAAGCGATTTTTATAAGAGTCTCGTTTTTACGTAAACCGCGTTGAGGGGTTACCCCCACTTGCGATTTTGAAAAAATCGATTTTTTTTTATTGCATTTTTTTTAAGTATAAGTGTAGAATTCATATGAGGTTGAAGTTTGCATCGTTGGCATGCAACGAAAATTAATATTTCTGAATTCCTTTTATTTCTTTTGGCACATTATGCCTCCAAAAAACCTTCAACCATTTTTTAAGCTATTTATTTGCCAATCTACAATGTACATCTATAAGAAAAAATTTTCAATAATAATAAGTACACGAAAAATAAAATATAAAAAAAACATTCGTTGCGTTCCAACGATGCAAACTTCAGCAGCATAGAATTCGTAATGTCTGGGCTTTAGTTTCAACCCGTTTTTAGCTTTTTGAGCAAAAGAAAATGAAAAAAATAAGAAGCAGAGGTCAATTTACTGTAGACTGATTCTCGAAATTTTGTATGCATAATACCAGATTTTTTAAAAAAATTTCTCCGATTTTTCTAAAGTGTATTTTGTAATTTTCGATTTTTTTTTATCATGGTTGACAAAAACCCTAATTAGGGGTTGAAGCAAAAGCCCAGACATTATGAATTTTACACCGACATTTTTTATATCTGACACTGTATTTTTGGGAATTTTTTCAGATTTTTCGATTACGACCATCGAGGTGTTCAAAAAAAAAAATTCAAAAATTCATGACGCGCTCAAATTTATTTTGAAAAATCTGAAAAAAATTGTAATTGCTTGATAGAGTGAGAGTAATGATAGGAAAAATCGAGAACCAGATTTGAGGGGTCGAGGATCAGACCCAGGTCGAATTGGTATGGAATGCCCTATATATATATATATACATATATATATATATATAAATAAAATGTATAAATAAATATAAATAAATAAATAAATAATATAAAATATTATATTATTATATATATATATATATATATATATATAATATTTTATATTATATATATATATAATAATATAATATATAAAATAAATGATATAAAGAAAATAAATAAATAAATATAAAAAAATATAAAAATTTATTCGATAAATAAAAAAAATTCGATAAATTATTCGATAAAACTCTCTAATTATCACGATGATATTAACAAATTGATATACTTTATGTGATACGGCAAATAATTATAGGAATTCATTAGGCGTCTTAGCCATATCTGCGACTAACAAGGAACATCCCTCAGGTGACACCCTTCGATTTTGTTGAAATTTCGATATGTTATAAAGCACCGAAAAGTAAGCGATACGTATTTTTTTTATCGGTGGAAAAACGGTTTTAAGGGGTGAAACGAACCCTCGAAAATAGGGGTGTTTTTCGTTTTTCATCGATAACGTTATCGTTCTCATCTCCAATGTATAGTGCACAAAAAAAATAAACATTGTTGCAATTTGAAATTTCTTAATACCTCGTACCGTTAAAACGTTATCGACGAAAAACGAAAAACATCCCCATTTTTGAGGGTGCGTTTCAGCCCTTAAAACCGTTTTTCCGCCGATAAAAAAAAATACGTATCGCTTACTTTTCGGTGCTTTATAACATATCCAAATTTCAACAAAATCGAAGGGTGTCACCTGAGGGATGTGCCTTGTAAGATGACACAAGCACTCGGTAGCATAGGGGCAGCGTGCGTGGTGCATAGGTGAAATATTTTCTTCGATAGAAATCATCTCACAAAGCCAGGGAATGACGAATTACGATACAAAATCGTTGTCGTAAAACTCTCAACGAAGTATTTCATTTTATTTTGGATTTATGAAATACTTTATGTATATAGTACACTTAGATTTACAGTGTACATCGTAAGCAAATAGAGATTCAGTTGAATCGAATCTTTGTTCAAATTGAATATATTCAATATTAAAAAAGAATAGCTGAAACAAAGAAAAAAATATCGTTGAAACAAATAAAATCGTAGTAGGCCGTGAGTCAAGGAAAAAACCTATTTGATTTCAATAGATCCCTATTTAAGGATGTAAGGCAGCTACTGCAGAGTCGTTACAGAACTGATTATGCAATTTGCAAAAATCGCATTTAAAGACTAAATAACATAATTGTAGTATTCATTGAAGCTAAAAAGGAGATTTACCACAGCTCAAAGTAAAACATGCGGTTCAGAAAGAAGAATTTTCAATTTTTAACTGCAAATTTAGTTGCTGATTTGATGTACGTTTTCCCTGACGTTGTCGTGGTTACGACATACGAGCTAAAGAAATACGAAAACGGTCCCATTTAACTCGCAATATCTCGCAAAATATATGGGCACATGTCGATTTTTTTTTAACGTATCATGCATATTACAGCGATACCGCACAAAAGTTTTTTTTTACAAAAGAGTACTCCGGAAATACCTTTTTTGCCAAAGTAAAGGGAATTTTGGACGTACAGTCCTATGTTCCCCGTGTTAAATGACCCAACTTTGAATTCGTTTATCTCAGCATTCACGTGGGCAAATTTTGTTTTTTTAATCTCAAAAAGTTCTCGATATTTTCCTTTACAATATCAGTGAGTTTCAATTCGAACAGTAGTAAATAACTTAGTTGCCATACATCCTTAAACTAAATATTTTTTTTTGGCAGTGCGAGAATTGATTATTCGTTCTTCACGTGTGCGATCGCGCGCACTCGGTGAGAATTCAAACGCTGTGCTGAATACGCGGTATGCCGTGCGCTTCGACTCGCGACGGTATGCCAAGGTTACAAAACCCCGTCGTGTAGCGCGACGAGGCGACGGCATAGAAACGACGACGCCGACGACGCACCGACGCATCTTCGCGCTTCTTGCACACGCAGTAACGAGGCGAACGAACCCGCCAACTTCGACCTCTGCGCCACTTGAAACTATTCAAGTGCTCTTTCAATCGACGCAACTTCATTTTTTCATTGTCTCCGTACAAAGTTTCACTGTGAACGGTGAAGGCGAATAGAGCACAGTTATTTCGAGAAAAAAAAAGTTGTATACTACGAAATCCAATGTGGGGAGAATTATGCTGGAACAAGCGAGCGGGAATGGTTGCTTGCAGGCAGAAGCGCGTGGCAATTCGCGAACGAAAGAGGCTTGCAGCCACCTAGCGGATCGCAGGCCAACTAAAGTAAAACATCGTGCGCCGCTCGGACCGCGTATTTACAAAATATTTAAGGGGTTACCCCCACTTGCGATTTTCAAAAAATCGTTTTTTTTTATTGCATTCTTTTTAAGTATAAGTTTCCGGGCCCATACTTCTGTATGGGCCCGGAATAGATGACTCTATGTAAGTTTACAAAAAAAATATTTTCTTCGTGTAAACTGAAATTGAAACTTTAAACGCGTTTTTCTCAAAATGGCATTTCGGAAGTCGGTGACCAAGATTACTCGAACACTAATGAACCGATCTTCTTGAAATTTTGCAGGCTTATTTAAGGGGGAAGCCTGCTTTAGAGGCTTCAAAAAATCGCATTTTTCGAGGATTTTTTTGGGAAGGAAAGAAATATTCGATTGAAACGAAACTTTCAGGTTTTATTGTTATATATTTTAACAGTCTTCTCAAATTTTTTCATTAAAATATATGTCATATTATGCCTGGTACAAGCATTTCGCCGAGGCGCCTCGAGTGTGCATGTGTCGTGCGGCGGGAAAGATGCAGATCGCAATTTCCATCTGAAACAAAAAAACCCAAAAAAAAATTTATTTTCAATAGTATAGCTGCTAGTTAAACCAAGAAAATTCAACAAAAAGTGAGAAATTCAACAATTTTTCGCAAATAAAAAAAAATTCATTTTTTTGGGAAAAAAATTCACTTTAGATTGTTTAAAAAGTGGGTTAATCATAACTTTCTTAAGGTTTTTTAGGTTCAACAAAAAGAGAATTTAATCCCGAATACAATGAATTTTGTCTCGTTTCGATAGGACGTTTAATTTTTTCCCTATCTTTCCCGCCAATTAGGAAAAATCGTAAAAATGAAAAACCGAGAAATCGCGCGTCAAAGTTTTCGTATATAAAAAATCGTAATTTTCTTGAACTTACCGCAATAATATGCTAATCAGCGATTCCTGGTCCATAGAGTTGCCCTTCAGACTCTTCAAAAACCCTTTGGATACGTACAATAGTTACCATGGGTACAATACATACAATAGATCGAGGGGCGGAGCGCGGGCACTCCGAGCGATCCGGCCGCTCGTATACCTGCTCGACGCTTGCTCACTATTTCTTCTGTAACTCCGAAAATAATTTGAATTTGCTTTTGAAATTTTAGGGACACATTCTTGGATAGTTTGGGAAGACATTTATGCAAAAAAAAAAATCGATTTTTTGAAGCCTCTAAAGCAGGCTTCCCCCTTAATACATAAAAATGTAGTCTTTAATCGTTCGATTTTTTTTTTTCGAAAAAAAAATGGCCGTTTTATAGCCAAAAAACGGCCGTTTTTTTCGTTAAAATCGAACCATTAACTTTGACTGTCCGCCATTTTGTGAAAAATGAATATTTTTTAAAATCCTTCGATCAAAGACTAGTTTATACTTATATTTGACTAAATCCATCCGCATTTTTTTTTCAGATGATCCACTTCGCCGCAATGTTGGCCACCGCAAACCGTGTATATAAAAACATTATTTCATTGACGGCCATTTGCCACTAAACAATGTAATATTTTTCAATAAAAAAATTGCTGAAAGTTCTTCAAGATGTGTTCTTTCAAATGGTATATTGATCGATTAAAAAAGTTTTGTAGTTTTCTTTAAAAAAATTCATGAAAAAGGCCTTTTTTTGCGCCACAAGTAACGCCGTAACTCATAAAATATGTCAATTACTCGAATATCAATTAAACAACGGTATTTTACAAACTCACCATTTTCACTTATTCCATTACTATTGTAACTCTCCCCATCTCTACAACTATGACGACGATCATTGCGATAAACGAGTAATCAATAGAATTCAAATTAAACGTTAATTTTTTGTTTGTAATGAAAATCCGAAATACCCAACATGTGAGTAGTGCTCGGTGAGAAAAGAAAACGGAAAAATCGCTGTCGACGACAGACTCGAGCACCGCGACGGGGATATTATTGCACCGGCGCGGTATTATCCAATAGCCAAGGAGAGGAGGGGCGAGAGAGGCCACGCAATCGAAATGCAAATTACACCGCAAACAGTGACATCACATACCGAACTCATTATCCATTGGCGGAGAGTACGCGCGATTCATTCATTAGTTAAACCGAAACGATCGTGCATATATAGCGCTTGTATGAGTGGATATACAACACACAACACACACTTATATATACGTACATGAAGCACGAGGTACGTATGCAAAGTAGCCTTCGGTCGACTCGGCGCTGTCCTGAATTTTATCGAGGATATTCCGAACCTTCCCGAGTCACAATTATCGAGAAAAAAATCAAATTCAAGATCGTAAATCGACAAGCAATTTTTTTTCTCCAACCAACAATTTTACTTGAAAGTTCAAATGGAATTTCAATGATTGGTAATTTTTTAAACGCGAGGGCTCGCGCGTGGCTGCGAAGGAGGGTCGTTTCCTACACTGACAGAAAAGTTCTATTGATATGAACTAATCGCGTCTATTTCATTTTAATTTATTTGAATTAACTAGATTTTTCGTGGAATCGAATTCTTCCTATTGCATTCCATTATTGAAATTATTCACTTTCAATATATTTATTTATTCAAATCAAAATATATTCAATATCGTCCAATAACTAAATATTTTATTCAATCCTAACAAATCTGTGATTCGGTTTTACCTGCTCAAAAAACAATTTAGTTGAATCCGGTAAATGGATCGATTTGATTTTTTTTAAATTTAAATTAAAAAGAATTTTCGTAGAGTCAACCAATTTTCTATTTGATGGAATGGTCTGTATTGCAACACACATATCAAAGAGGTGTGGGGGTAGAGAGGGTGGAGAGAGAAGAATTATATTCTTCTATATATATATACACACTAGGCAAAAGAATTAAAGGATATTGAAAAAGTCCGGTAATTTTAGGGTCATATTCAAACAGCTGTAACTCCTCGAAAAATGGTCGTACAGTAAAATAAAAAAAAGCAAATTGAAGGTGTGAATCTCTAGTTTCGAGATCTTGAGCTCAAAAATTTTTCGCAGCAGCCAATTTTTAGTAGCCATCAAGAAACCAAAGTAAAAAAAAAATTCAAAATGTTTGCTCATCTATCACAGTCTGCACGGACTTTAATACATTTTTTTGAATGACCGGATTAAAAGGATCGTCTAGCTGGATTCTTCCCCTTTAATTTGAGTGGTGGGAGAGCTCTGTACGATTTTTTCGCGCTGAGTTATCGATGTTCAAAGCAAAAATGACACTTTTGACTTTGATGACTGATTACTCGGAGAGTAATGGTCGCACAAAAAAAAACCAGAGGGTGTTGGAAACTTTGAAGTATTCTCTATAAAATGCTTTTATCATTTTTTTATCAAGATTTTTTTTTATACGGGAAAATGGATTTATAAAAACGTGAAAAATGGCATATTTACGAAAATTCTGTGAACTAAGGATTATTTTGCCAATATCGGAAAGATTTTAAAAAAAATTCGGTTTTTTCATGACCTCAAAGTATCCTAAAAAAGCCCTCAAAAGTTTAAACCCCTGCGATTTTTTTTCATTGTGTTCCGAATGATCGAAATTGTGGTTTTTGCCAAAAATCGATTAAAAGGCTAAATCTACCACCTTTTATTCGTCTTTTGAGAATCACAATTTTTTTCGCACTAATCCGAATTTCCGGTGCTAAAAAATGTTGATTGTTGAACAACGGTGTCGTACTCTCCGACAATTGTTCGTCAGGATAAATTAATAAATTAAATAAATTTACTCAAACACATTTAACAGAACAAAAATAAGGTTTTATTTTAAATACACGTCCGTTCTTCTCGACTTTATTCCTTCAACTCTCAATTATTACTTTTCATATCGTTGTCTTCAGTTGTCATAGCAACGCTCTCGTTCTTTTTACATTTTCGAATCATCGCCTGCTCGATAATTTCCCCGCAACGGGAACAAATTTTTGTTTAATGGAAAAAGAATTAATGGAAATAAAATTTTTTTTACAAAAAAAATTTATTAAAAAAAATCGAAAACAAATTGTTAGATTTTTGATAGCCCTGAACGTTTTTCATGATAAGACGAGCGATTGGGGTTGTTGGAATTCACAGTTCTTTGAATTACTGTGACTAAGATGATACAAGCACTCGGTAGCATAGGGGCAGCGTGCGTAGCTATGAGTAGGTAGGTTCTAGGTTCGATTCCCATATAGGTGAAATATTTTCTTCGATAGAAATCATCTAAAAAGGCCAGGGAATTACGAATTACGATACAAAATCGTTGTCGTAAAACTCTCAATGAAATATTTCATTTTATTTTGGATTTATGAAATATTTTATGTATATAGTACACTTAGATTTACATTGTACATTGTGAGCAAATAGAGATTTAGTTGAATCGAATCTTTATTTATTCAATTTGAATATATATAATATTTAAAAAGAATAGAATGGAATATTAAAAAGAATAGAATAATAAAAATATTTAAATAGAATAGAAAAGAAAAATAGCCTTTTTTCGTGGTTTGAAAGTGCCACCTTAAAAGAAATATTTTTTTGGCAGTGTATTGGCGCGTACGGCAGCCCCCTGGCCCTGACGATATTTGTGTGAAAAATAATACACGTCCAAGTCCGCGACAATGCGTATGGAAACTTTACGAGATGTTTCGAAAAAGTTGTCGTTTTTCTCGCAGCATGCTCGAGAGGAGAATGCGATAGAGGAGATACACAAGCCCGAACGATATCACGATGCATCGCTGCGGTGCAGCATTGTTGCGGATAGTCCCGTATACACGAAAGGGCCGCGAGGGGGGAGCGCTTCTCGGAAACTTAGTCTTCCCTCTTTGCACGAGAGAGAGCGAGAGAGAGCGAGAGAGAGCGAGAGCGAGAGCGAGAGCGAGAGCGAGAGCGAGAGCGAGAGAGAGAGAGAGAGAGAGAGAGAGAGAGAGAGAGAGAGAGAGAGAGAGAGGGGGAGAGAGGGGGAGAGAGGGAGAGAGGGAGAGAGGGAGAGAGGGAGAGAGGGAGAGAGGGAGAGAGAGAGAGAGAGAGAGAGAGAGAGAGAGAGAGAGAGAGAGAGAGAGAGAGAGAGAGAGAGAGAGAGAGAGAGAGAGAGAGAGAGACGGGGCGTTTCGTGCCAAACTCGACCAACCACGTTGTTTTCAGCCTCGCAATAAATCTCACACCCGAAGCAATAATCAAACACGTTCCAAAAAATCATTGCTTTCTTTCAATTTAAGGCGTTATACCAGTGTGAAACTTTCAAAAAATCGATTTTTGTGCCTTCTTCGACAGTTTATACTTTCAAGAATATCCTGTAAAAATTTCAAAGCCGTATCTCTAATCATTTTATTTTGCAAAAATCGATAATTAAATCTTTAAGGCGTAACCCCCACTTGTAGCGCAAAAAAGGCCTTTTTCATGAATTTTTTTAAAGAAAACTACACAACTTTTTTAATCGATCAATATACCATCTTAAAGAACACATCTTGAAGAACTTTCAGTAATTTTTTTATTGAAAAATATTACATTGTTTAGTGGCAAATGGCCGTCAATGAAATAATGTTTTTATATACACGGTTTTCGGTGACCAACATTGCGGCGAAGTGGATCATCTGAAAAAAAAATGCGGATGGATTTGGTCAAATATAAGTATAAACTAGTCTTTAATCGAAGGATTTTAAAAAATATTCATTTTTCACAAAATGGCGGACAGTCAAAGTTAGTGGTTCGATTTTAACGAAAAAAAACGGCCGTTTTTTGGCTATAAAACGGCCATTTTTTTCGAAAAAAAAATCGAACGATTAAAGACTACATTTTTATGTATTAAATAAGCCTGCAAAGTTTCAAGAAGATCGGTTCATTAGTGTTCGAGTAATTTTGGTCACCGACTTCAGAAATGCCATTTTGAGAAAAACGCGTTTAAAGTTTCAATTTCAGTTTACACGAAGAAAATATTTTTTTTTGTAAACTTACATAGAGTCATCTATTCCGGGCCCATACAGAAGTATGGGCCCGGATACTTATACTTCAAAAAAATGCAATAAAAAAAATCGATTTTTTCAAAATCGCAAGTGGGGGTAACCCCTTAAATACTCGTACGCGTGTGCGTCTCTATAAAAAAAATGCCAAAAAAGGGCAAAAAAAAGTCGTATCTCCGCGCATCGTCTCTAGAAGAGTCTCGGTCCCTCGAATGTTCGCCCGCTGACATCATACTTGCGCACGCACGAGTGAAAATTCCAGGAGAATCGTACACGCGAGGAGAGCCGGGAGCGAAAGAATCAAAAGTTGGCGAAGAAAAATGAAGTATCCGACGAAGGAGAAAGACAAATAACAAAAGTCGTGTGTATCGCCCGAAGTGAATTCGAGCGTGTAAGCCCGGAGGGACATTTGTTTTGCACGTGCGCGCACGTGGCGCGCGTTGCCTCGTCCGCGTTATCGAGCATATACGCGACTCGAGAAACAAACGAGGATTCCTCTTACAGCCTCATTATTCATTGTTATGTATACACGTGGATGCAAATGTATACCAAAGCGGCGATAGTAATTAGCACGCCGGCAAAACAAATCGTCTTTCGTCTGTTTCACATGTTCCTACACTGACGGAAAAATTCTATTGATATGAACTAATCGCGTCTATTTGATTGTTGTTTATTTGAATTAACTAGATTTTTCGTGGAATCAAATTTTTCCTATTGCATTGCATTATTGAAATTATTTACTTCAAATGTATTTATTTATTCAAATCAAAATATATTCAATATCGTCCAATAACGAAATATTTTATTTAAGGGGTACCCCCACTTGCGATTTTGAAAAAATCGATTTTTTTTATTGCATTCTTTTCAAGTATAAGTATCCGGGCCCATACTTCTGTATGGCCCCGGAACAGATGACTATGTAAGTTTACAAAAAAAAATATTTTCTTCGTGTAAACTGAAATTCAATCTTTAAACGCGTTTTTCTCAAAATGGCATTTCTGAAGTCGGTGACCAAGATTACTCGAACACTAATGAACCGATCTTCTTGAAATTTTGCAGGCTTATTTAATACATAAAAATGTAGTCTTTAATCGTTCGATTTTTTTTTAGAAAAAAATGGCCGTTTTATAGCTAAAAAACGGCCGTTTTTTTTTTCGTTAAAATCGAACCATTAACTTTGACTGTCCGCCATTTTGTGAAAAATGAATATTTTTTAAAATACTTCGATTAAAGACTAGTTTATACTTATATTTGACTAAATCCATCCGCATTTTTTTTTTCAGATGATCCACTTCGCCGCAATGTTGGTCACCGCAAACCGTGTATATAAAAACATTATTTCATTGACGGCCATTTGCCACTAAACAATGTAATATTTTTCAATAAAAAAATTACTGAAAGTTCTTCAAGATGTGTTCTTTAAGATGGTATATTGATCGATTAAAAAAGTTGTGTAGTTTTCTTTAAAAAAATTCATGAAAAAGGCCTTTTTTGCGCTACAAGTGGGGATAACGCCCTAATCCTAATAAATCTGTGATTCGGTTTCATCTGCTCAAAAACCAATTTAGTTGAATCCACTAATTGGATCTGTTTGATTTTTAAAAACTTAAATTAAATAAAATTTTCGTAGTCAACCATTTTTCTATTTGATTGAATGGTCTGTATTGCAACACACATATCAAAGAGGTGTGGGGGTAGAGAGGGTGGAATTATATATATATATATATATATATATATATATGAGGCATTTCACGCCATTTCGCTCGATCGTGACCTTGACCATTTTTAATTTTTTTTATTTTGTTTTATAAATAAGTATGCCATGCAAGGAGGATTTTCACAATTTTTTAATTTTTTATCGCATGTATTTCACAAGTTACAATTTTTCGAAAAATCTGAATTTCAGAGAGTTCGGAAACGTTCTAACGCCGACATCTCTTAAATTAATCGATATATCGAAAAATGTCTATAGATCGATTTTTTTTTCATATTAGTTCTCACTTTCATAAAAAAAGGAATTTTTTTTTTAATCATCGTTGTCAACATTTTTTCAACGTGTAAAGTGAAAACTATTTTTTAAAAAGATGATTGCCATTTTTTTCACAAAATTCTCTAAAATAATATGATAAATTATATGAATTTTAACGCTAGTCCCATTGTGGACCCATTTTTCCTTGTATTTTTTTTTGTTATAAATTCAATTTTTTTCACGAAAATTTCGAGTGTTTCGTATGAATTACTAATAATTTTTATTACTAATAATACTCGTAAGTAATAATGATTGTACTTATTTACAATTAGTAATTGTAGTGACCAGTTTTACAATTAGTAGCCCGATCTAATATGTTGAAGAATTATTTTTCCATTACTTTCCTAGAAGAAATAATAAAAGTTATGCATTATGGGAGAATATATGAATGAAACACTAGATAGTTATATTTATTTATGGAAAAATAATTCTTCAACATATTAGATCGGGCTACTAATTGTAAAATTATCACCACAATTATTAATTGTAAATAAGTACAATCATTATTACTTACGAGTATTATTAGTAATAAAAATTATTAATAACTCATACGAAACACTCGAAATGTTCGTGAAAAAAATTGAATTTATAAAAAAAAATACAAGGAAAAATGGGCCCACAATGGGACTAGTGTCAAAATTTAAATAATTCATTATGTTATTTTAGAGAATTTTTTGAAAAAAAAATGGCTATCATCTTCAAAAAAAATAGTTTTCACTTTACACGCTGAAAAAATGTTGGTAACGATGATTAAAAATGTGTATGATTTTCTTTATGAAAGTGTCAATATGAAAAAAAAGCGATCTATAGTCATTTTTCGATTTATCGATTAATTTGAGAGATATCGGCGTTGGAACGTTTCCGAACTTTCTGAAATCCAGATTTTCCGAAAAATTGTAAGTTCTGAAATACATGCGATAAAAATTTGTGAAAATACTCCTTGCATAGCATACTATTTTGTTTTAAAAAATCAAAAAAAAATTAAAAATGGTCAGGGTCACGGCCGAGGGAAATGGCGTGGATTGCCTCATATATAGGTTATGTTAGAAAAATATATACCATGTTATTCGATAAAACTTTTAAATTTATAATAATCACAATGATATTGTGATAGATTGTAGTAGACTCGGGTTGCCAATTCATAATATGATTCAATTATTTTCGTTTAGTAATCAATACTGATCAAAAATATAATATTTTAACGAAAATAAAACCTTTTTTTGTTCAATGATTTATCTTTATTATTTAAATTATGTTAATTATTAATCGTTTCACTATCGTAATCAATTATTTTACAATCATCACAATTGGTATTATAATAACTATAACAATAATAAAATTATCGTAATAATACTAACAAATTATTTTACTTTACAATAATTTTATTACGAATATTCATTGTCAATCATTGATCATTTATAGTTATTAAAAAATTATGTTCATTATGCTTTTCAAATTGGCGCTTAGCGATTTTCTTCTCAACTTCAGACTTTCAAGGCGAATATTTCGGCCAATTTTTATCGCACGAGTTTATTCAAAAAAGCGTTCTGCTCGCAATGATCTAGCCTAGATGCTGACCAAGGGAACCGCGAAAAGTTGCTAATTACCCTGTATACCCTTGCGATTCTCAACGATCCCTTTCACTTTCGAGACCCCCCCCCCCCCCCCCGTACTTGGCTCTTTCTCGAAGTCCAACCTGAGCTGTGGCCGCGGTCACCCATTCGAGTAGTGACCCAGGCCAACATGGTTCCTACCAATGTCCCCCCGTATAAACCATCTTTGATGAAAGTCCCGAGCGACGTTACTCGATCGTCTTCGCGCTCTGCGACAACGGACAGTCGAGAATTTCAATTAATCGGCCGAGTTTCATTTTTCTCGAGTGGGCGAGTGCTCAATGTTATGTCCTCACGTGCGCGTCTAATACGTCGCTCCATTCTCGCGGAGTCTACGGAATGTACAGCAGCGACTCGGACTATTCAACATCCACGGACTT
>CALYCA010000067.1:0-28291 GCA_944452715.1 Ophion slaviceki | reverse complement strand
TTTTTTCGTCATTTTTAAAGCAACGGGATAAATAGGAGTCTGCAATTGAAAAATTGAAGAGTACGGGGAGACGGCAAAGAGAAAACGTGAAAGTCCCTTAGCACTGTGCCCTCCTGGTCTTCCACGCGCTGCAGAATCCGCGAACCCGATTTGCCGGGGTTATCGGCGCGAACTGGAGTGAGAAAAATAACGAAAAACAGAAGAGGAAGCGACGACCGAGTCAGTGGGAATAAGTGATAAGATCGACCCTCGACGTGTAGATATGACTCCTCGTGAGAATCATCGTCGCAGTCACGTCATTCGCGCGAACGAACACAACGACGTCACGAATAATTCGGGCCTGAATCTTGCCACTCGACGCTCACAATCGGGCCTCAGTCTCGACTCGTCCTGGCTGTCCTTGACGAACAAACTACACTCGTAGACAAAGTTCTCGAAAAAAAACGGAGTTCGCGACTCTATACGGCATTACGCTATCGCGCTTCCGCGTAAACTTCATTTATCTACGTATTTACGTTTCCGCATAGTAAGTCTGGTGTATGCGCGTACAGGGTGTCCTGTTACGAATGGATAATCCTGCAACTGTCGATGGGTCGGATCGTGTCCTGTATGCTGGAATTTCGGTTTAGTAAAAGTCCCACGGTTTTCGAGATTTTGGGATTGATGGTATTAAAAAAAAATCATCTGCTTTTGGTTTTTAGCATGCCGTTTCTACAAATGATACGAATCGACAATAACTGAGCAACTTTTTGAAGTAATCGACACGATATGCGTAGTACTTTTTTTCACACTATTCGAACAGTCGACTATTTAGATTGGGAGATAATGGGTTTAACAAACGGCGAGAAAAACAGGTAAACTTCGGGAATTTTTATCTCAAAAACTAATGTTTCGATTGGATCCGGGTTTTTTTGTTGGAAAATATGTACATTGAGGTATGTTTAGGAATTTTTTAAAATCAATTCGTTGACTGGAAGCGATTCAAACGCGATTATCTCGAAACATAGTTTTCAAAGTCGGTGCCAGATGTATCTCGAAAACGGCTTGTCCGATTTTGTCCAAATTTGGATACAATATTCTTCGATAGTTTTTCTCGTTCGCCACGTAGGATTTTTTTTGAAATTTCCATTTTTGACGGAATTGCGACCGTTTTAATTTAACATTCGTTTTTCGTTCGCAATTTCCGACGATTTTGGATTGCATACACATTGCATAAAAAAGCAATGGTTCAATCAAATGAAAAACCCCTACGTGGCGAACGAGAAAAACTATCGAAGAATATTGTATCCAAATTTGGACAAAATCGGACAAGCCGTTTTCGAGATACATCTGGCACCGACTTTGAAAACTATGTTTCGAGATAATCGCGTTTAAATCGCTTCCAGTCCACGAATTTATTTTTAAAAATTCCTAAACATACCTCAATGTACATATTTTCCAATAAAAAAAAACTCGGATCCAATTGAAACATTAGTTTTTGAGATAAAAATTCCGGAAGTTTACTTGTTTTTCTCGCCGTTTACTCAGGTACCTCCCCTTAACACTGCAGGGTCTGCATTGACCGAAAGTCAGGTCACATAATTCGTCGTACTATTCTATCGTGTTTATAAATTTTGATAAAAAAAATGTTTTTAGATAGCAGACTCGTTAGGGAAAGAGCGAAAAAAGTTTGGATTGCCTTCACTATTCAGTTTTGCTAAAAACGATCAGTACAGACAGAATAATTCTCGGTAAAAAATATTTGTCCCCTATAATAAGAAGACATATGGCAACACCGCAGAACAGTATCGTTCAATATTTCGAGAAAAAAAATTATCGTGTTCCTAAAGCTAAAAATTGTCATAAAAAATATTTGCGTTATAAATATTAATATTTTATATTGTTTATGTTATCTTCATTAATAAAAAAAAGTGTTGGTTAATTCATAACTAATTGAAAACTTCGTTCGATTAAAAATTACTTCCAAATAAAAATTTGTGTTGCAGTATTATTTTAAATATGCCGCGCAAAGTTACGTCATTGGATACGTGGAACGATGCGGTATTGCCATGTCTTCTTATTATAGGGGACAAATATTTTTTACGGAAAATTATTCTGTCTAAATTTCAATGCAGAGCCTGCAGTGATAAAAGTTGCAATTTTAAAACCCATTATTTCCCTATCTAGATAGTCGACTGTTCTGAAATTTCCCTCAAACATGCGTAATGATATGAACAATGTCTGGTTAAAATTCGAACGAAATCTATAAAAATCAAGGGCGCGCGCTCGATCTACCTTGAGGTTACAAAGAAGACTTTTCTAGATAAAACAAATAAACAAGAGAATTTTTTTAAAACCGGATAAAAAAGTTATCATTTGTGGAAATGGCATGCGAAAAACCAAAAACAGATTATTTTTATCTCGAAAACCGCGGGATTTTTACGAAACTGGAATTCCAGCATAGAGTAGGACATGATCTGACCTATCGACAGTTGCAGGATTATCCATTCGTGACAGGACACCCTGTATATGTTGCTGGACAAAATAAAGTACCCAAAGGACAATGCTAATAATGAGCAAATGTCGAGGTGCGTGCGTTACTTTGTCCAGGGTAGATGAATATATTATATATATATTATATATATATATATATATATATATATATATATATATATATATATATATATATATATATATATATTTGTGCGTGTGCATGTGTACGTAGGCATAACTCGTGAGGTTTTGCGTTACCTCATCTCGCGGGACGCGACCTTCGAGACCGTTGACCGCGACGCTCGGAAAGAGAGAGAAAGCGGGACGAAGAAGAAGGATAAAGACGGAGGAACGGAAGAGAATCTATTCGGAGTTACCCGTGCGTTCTGTTTGCCCGAGAAACATACGGTAACCATGTTTCAGTGTATCATACAACAGAGAAACGGATGGATTCATCCTTCTAGCCCCGATACCAAGGACGTTTTTCCAGGTATTTACGAAAAAAAGCAATTGACGTTTTTTAATTTTCTGATGAAAAATAATTGATTAAAAAAAATATCTTCTGGGATTGGAAGGTTATCTGCGGTTACATGGTAACTTGGCTGGTTCGGTTTGGCATGTTGGCGGATGAATTTTTACGATACGGGGAGTCGAATGATTGGATCATTTTTGTTCGATTGGAATAATGGGAAAGTCGTAATATCGTAATTTTTAATAAAAAGAGAATGCTGACTATGATGTTGAAACTTGCATCGTGGAATGCAACGAAAGTCATGGGACACCACTGTGACGCGCCGAAAAAAAGTCGTTTTTGTGGAATTTTTTTCGTCTAGTAGATTATCTTATCGATATTTGGAAAAAAGGTATGGTATCAAACGTACATTGAACTTATTTCGGGTAAATTTTTATATTAAAAAAAAATTAAGAATTAGGGTTATTGAGGTATAGTAGAGCCTCTGTATGAAAAATTCGGTCTTGACCACATTTGACAGGGGTTGGTGTGAAAAATAAAATAGTTTTAAAATCTATGTAAATGTAGTTCTCATTGTACGCAGGCGTTTTTTTTTTAAAAAAAAAAAAAAAACAAAAAAAAAAAACAAAATGACGGATGTAAAAAACAGTGTAATTTTGGCGAAGGTTTTACTTCTTCTAGGGGTGCCTAAAAAAGACTAAATCGAAAAAAATGGTTACGTACAACGATAGTTATGGCAATTACGGGAATTTTGGTTTTTTATATTGAAAATCGGACAATTATAGCTAGGCTTATGATTTCGGCCAGGTCGAAAAAAGTCATTTTGAGAAAAACGCGATTGAAAGTTTTTACATACGTAAATCGTTGCCCTATCTGCTCTCACTAAAGCTTCTGGAACATGGTCAATTTTCGTTACATTAACTTGAAATTTTTCTCGCATATTCTTGAATATGTATACTTTGAGAAAATACAAAAAAATCGATTTTTTCACACGTCACAGTGTGTCTGGCCTTAATTTTTCTTCTACAATTTATTTCGGCGATTTAGGGTCCGAACTCACCCAAATCGTTTTTTTTATTCTCAGATATCCACGACCTTAATCTGTAAAGAAAATAATAGATCGTAATAAAAATGAAGAAATTTCGTTCATATTTGCATCGTTAAAATGCAACAATTTATTCGTGCATTTTTAATTCATTTATTTTTATCATTTTTCAAACCTTTTTCTTTGCAAATTAAGGTCGTAAATGTGTAATTAAAATACGTAAAACGTTTGAATAATTTGCACTGGCTCCATCGGCAAAAAACGTTAACAATTGAAAAGAATACATTTTCGTTGCATTTCAACGATGCAAACTTCAACGCCATGGCAATTGTAAATATTTATTATATGTGATCCAAAATATATCATTCCGAAATGATAATTTTCTACGGGTTGTTTTTTTTTTAAATTATTTTTATCTATGTTACGGAACAAACGTTCCGGGCACGGAGCGATGCAAACATTTTTCAATAATTTATAAGCGTGCGAAAAGAGAAACGAGCGTATAATTGAAAAAAAAATTACGGATAAAGTAAAAATTATTCCGAGATGTTATCATAATGTTATATGATAAGCTGTTCTTCAATGTATATTATTATGTTACGGGAAAAAGAGAAAACGGATCGAATATCCGTTCAAAGTACAGTCATTGTATAATTCCGCATTTAAAATAATTCCGATCCGTCTACAGTTTGTGAATTATGAGCCGTAATAACTGGCGTTATTTCGAAAAAAAGAAGCGCAACTTGTCATTGACTTCGTTTTGGATCGGAATATTCGATATCCTGCCGGAAATTACAATAATTGTAGCCGTTACGAAACCCTGTCGGCAGACCTGATAATTTTTCTCTCAACGTTCCCTGCGATTATGTTATGCTGCGTTTCTTTTTTCTCGTCCAATTGCACTTGGGCTTGGGTACATTTGTTTCCCCCGTTTTCCTCGCTAAAAGTCTACACAGAAACGAACGCACGAGTTGCCTGTAATAAACCCAGCGTTAGCCAGACTGGTATGTGCTCGAAAGTAATACATGCAGTAGGATACAATTCGAGGGGGGAAAAAATAGGAAAAAAGAAGACCTGAGTGCGTTGGCATAGTGCATGGAACTGCAGTGGAGTTGAAAAAAAAAACAAAGTAAACGGGAAATGAAGCAGTCTGCTCTGTCTCGTGTAAAGTCGACTTGGAACGACTCGATCTATGCGTCCGGAACGTGTACGATGTACACATGTATACGATGTTGTATGTCGACCCCCACACACGTACGCTTACATGTGTCATAGAAAAATATACTTAGGTAAACCGGGTGTCGCAAAAGCCCCGCCCGACTTTCATCGCGTAGAAAGATCGTGAAATTTCGATGAGAAAAGTCCTCAACGATTTTTCTCTGCGACCCGCCGTTGATGAGATACAAACGAAACAATGAAACGTGTGCTGGACGGCTACCCGCAGGTCGGAGGCCCCCCAGTGTGCCATTGGCTCGTCCAATGACGCTGCGCCTTCCGCCGCTCGGCGCTTGGCCCCCCCCCCCCCTACTTGCCGCGGCTGTCTCTTAACCGGCGCACCGCATTGGCTATCGCTAATAAACGAACATCTCATCAACGATAAACCGGAGAGAAAAACGCAAAGAGACTTATCGTTTCAGAATTTCCTATTCTATTTCCCCTGTAAAACTGGAGCCTGACTTTCGGGACACCTGGTATACACATACGAAACGATTCAATATAGTTGGCGGGAGAGCGAAACGCGGGCGCGCGTGTACTATAACCAGAGCTAGTGAAACTCTACGGTCTCTCGATGCACGGTAAACGCCGGAAGCCGTGAATTGACGCTTCCGATGTGTGACGCGCGTGGGTGTACCGCTTCGTTCCTCTCTCATCCGTTCACCACTACTAACGTCCTTGTCGTTGCACACGCATACTACTTTGATGCTCGCCGATATGATGTATATTTACTTGGCGGACGCGTATGTTTATACATTTTTAATAAGCCCCCCCCCCCCCCCCAACGGGGCCCAGTCGTTCACTTTCATTTAATGAAATATTGACTGTTTACTCATTCCCCAACGCTTCGTGGACGTAAAAGTGTAATGACCTTTCTATATTTGCATCTCTATATATATATATACATATATATATTGAAAATACCATCTACTTTTTTCCAAACGATTTATAATTATGTTTTCTTCCGTAGTTACGCCGACGTTTGATTACGCCAATGTTTTTTTTGCAACATCAATGTGTTTCACTTGTTTTGCAAATATGTAAAAAAACAAATATTAAAAAATATAAGAGATGCATACTCGGCGGTGAGCACGATATTTCCGCAATGATTCTTCTGAAAAAAAAAATTCTGCTAGCAGATGACAATACGGAGATCGTAAACAAAGGATTTTCCATTTTAACCCTTGTGAGTCACACCTCCAGATTGTGACGTAATAGTCATTGGGGGTGTAATCAACCCCACTTACTTTGGAGAGTGATAAATAATTGAAAAATTAAAAAAAAATACTACAATGCATTTTCAACCCTTGTGTGTAAGACCATGCCGATTATCTTCAAGTAGTGTAATTTTTAATATAAAAAAAATGTCGAAAAAAAAAAATTCTGGAATGTATCGCAGGTCGAAAAACGGCTGGGGTTGATTCAACCCCCGATGACTGTTAAGGGTTAATGAAAGCATTCAATCAAGCAAAAACGAACTTTTTTGCGTTGTAAAACGTGCCTTGTTGAGCCGCTGCCATTTTGTTTAAAATTGGAATTTGAAATAATCCTCCAACGACGAACTCCGTTCGTGAATTTGCTAAAAAAATTTCTTTTGTTTTGAACTTCCGATGAATCGTTCCACAGATATCGTGCTCTGTGCCAGGCATCTCGAAAAAAGAAGTTTCCGCATATCAGCAGCACCGATGTTATTAAATATTTTTGAATGAAAAAATTCGTAAAATAAATCAAATACGTGGACTTTTGATTGATCTTTTATTAGTAATAAAAAAAATAACCGACGTAAAAAAATGGTTGACTTTCAGCTTTTTCCCCTGAGCCAAGTGTAGCCCTTTAATCATTCGGAATGACATAATTATGAATCGTATAGAGAAAAAAGAAGATATTTCCGAAAATTGGCATTCCTTTGCAATCTTCAATTGCGAATGACGTATAATTCTTGTAAATTATTTTCTTTACGTTGTAATGGACTGTAAGGTTTCCGTGTTTTGTCATTGTCAATTTGCCATGACATTTGTGACATGCTCACTAATGAAGAGAGAAATATATCTATATATTTCTCTCTTCATTAGTCCTGTACACGTGGAGGCAGTCCATCAATGTTGGTATCCACGGTATGAGTTCGTGCGTGACGCGTATTGTAATACATACTCTCTTATGTATTTTGAGCCCATTCGTTACGTACTTTTTCTCAATTCGTTTGATACGGATAATACGAGAACGTGAGTACATATTTATCTCCATACACAAACATATAGATATAATTGTCGACGTGTTAACCGCGTATATAGATATGAGCGAAGCACTTTGACCACAATATCAAAAAGAATGCAAATATTTTACGTCACGATAGTTTTATTACGATCGAAATAAAGAAATAGCCCCAGAAATAACTGTTTGCACGTAAGATCCCGTACACACTATAAATAGAGGCAGGGCAAGTCGCCTCGAGTGAACGTATAAATCGTCGTTTGGCCGAGAAATCGAATTCGTAAATTCGTTTACCGCATACGATATATATATATATATAAAGACACAATCAACTGGAGTAGCACAAAATTATTACAATTTAAACAATATTACAACAAAAATTCTGAAATATTCTTTGCAACATTTTTTGCAAATCTTCTGATTTTTTAAATCGATAAGAGTATTGCCAGCGAAAACCGGTACGTTGGTCTAGTGCCGAAAAGGCTGTGCAAGTAAAACTTGGAGAAAAAAAAGAGTGTTGCCAGCGATACGAAAAAAACGTCCTGATCCACATTAAAGGGTTAGACTACTGTGACGACCCGAAAATCAGAGTTATTGGAAAAAATTAATTTTCAAGGATTAAGTAAGATGATTGAAAAAGCGTTTGGACATTTATTTGTATGTAACATCAACAAGGTTGTGTACCAACTTTTATTTAAAAAACATTATTAATTAAAAAAGTTATAAACAATCTCGTGAAGGACCTTTGAACGTGAGGGGCTCAACGGTGTACTTGATTTTGGCCACCCGGTTGATCTGAAACAAAAAAACGAGTTTTTTTTCTTAAAATAGATAATATTGGCTAAAACTTAACCGAGCTTTTTTGTTATCGGGTATCAATAATTCAAAAAAAAATGTTTTGATATTTTTTCGTTTTTTTTTTCAACGTGATGACGTTATTATTGTTAATAATCGATGACATTTTTTTAAGGCAAACGTTGGTCAAGACTAAACTACTATTACACTGAATAAGTGTACCAAATTTCAAGTCAACCCGTTTATTAGATGGCGAGAAATCGTGTACACCGTTTTGAAAAGCATAGTTTCAGAAAAACGCGTTTAAAGTTTTACGGTCAGGTTCTATCATTGCAATCACAAGTTTACTTTTAATTTGCGATTCCTGCACCATACGTTGGACCTTCCTCTTCAATTCGAGTTCCCTTAAGGCCTTAGGCCACAGTAACGGGTATAAAATCATGTGCGAATTTAACAACTTTTCTTCGTATGAAAAAGTGATTCATTCATAAAATTAATTACACATCTATTTAGTATGAATATCAAGCTGTGAGAAAAAATATATATTTTTTTATGTACAAAATGGCTGACTACTAATATCTTCTTGTTATCTTTTCTTTAAGCGCTCCGCTGTGTGAAATTTAGGATCCACAATTTTTTACCTAGGACAAAAAACAAAAATTCTCATCAATCTACATTAGAACACCTAGAGAAGTACGTACGGAATTTAAAAAATATTGTTTTATTCAAAAGTTGTAGGTATTTGAACTTAAGAAATGAATTTTCAGTGAAAAATTTCGTTACAACTGCTCATAAACTGCTTATAAAATGAAAAGTTTTCGATTAATCAGAAATTCCGTACGTACTTCTCGGCGAAATGCAATTAGGAACATAACTTTTAAATTTGAAGTAAATCGAGTGAAAATTGTTGAAGTTATTTGTCACGCCAAATGGAAAAAAGCTGTTTCGAAAAGTTTCGAGTAGTCGGCCATTTTGTAGATCGAAAAAAAATTCTAACAGCTTGATATTCATACTAAATATAGATGTGTAATTAATTTTATGAGTGAATCACTTTTACATACGAAAAAAATGGCCAAATTCGCACATGATTTTATACCCGTTACTTTGGCCTAAGGCCTTAAGGCGTTACCCCCACTTGTAGTGCAGAAAAAGGCCTTTTTCATGAATTTTTTTAAAGAAAACTACAAAACTTTTTTAATCGATCAATATACCATCTTAAAGAACACATCTTGAAGAACTTTCAGTAATTTTTTTATTGAAAAATATTACATTGTTTAGTGGCAAATGGCCGTCAATGAAATAATGTTTTTATATACACGGTTTGCGGTGACCAACATTGCAGCGAAGTGGATCATCTGAAATAAAATGCGGATGGATTTAGTCAAATATAAATATAAACTAGTCTTTAATCGAAGGATTTTAAAAAATATTCATTTTCCACAAAATGGCGGATAGTCAAAGTTAATGTTTCGATTTTAACGAAAAAAAGATCGAACGATTAAAGACTACATTTTTATGTATTAAATAAGCCTGCAAAATTTCAAGAAGATCGGTTCATTAGTGTTCGAGTAATCTTGGTCACCGACTTCCGAAATGCCATTTTGAGAAAAACGCGTTTAAAGTTTCAATTTCAGTTTACACGAAGTGTAAAGTTTCAGTTTATCTCAGTCAATTTTGTTCGGATCGACTTGAAATTTTCAGGACATATTCTCAGATACTTATACTTCAAAAAAATGCAATAAAAAAAATCGATTTTTTCAAAATCGCAAGTGGGGGTAACGCCTTAATATAATTTTGAGTTGCCTCGCGATAATTTCGAAATGTTCACACTAGCCCAACATCTCAACTCATCCACATATAAACATTCGCTTACATGGGTGTGCGGGTTTTCGATTATCTTAATTCCCGATTCCATGGGACGACTTCCGCGATAAAGTTGGTCTTCATCTCGATAAATGATGTGCCAGTGACCGATAATACGCGATGTCGGAAGCATCACGAGGCTTTCACGCCCGTATATGAAAGACTAGCGACATCCGAGTGGTTCCCACTCTCTCGCATTTTCTGTGTTCTCGTTTTCTCGTTTAAGAAATCCGTACTTGGCCTGCGGCAACGACTATACCTCCATTAATCCTCCGTACCGTGTGCGCGAATCGGTTTCTCGCACATACGCCAGACTCAAATGTTCATACATGCGTCTACCGTAGTACTGACGTTCGCACACAGATGTACATCACAATTCGAATATACACCTGCACACACAAACAGTTCGGATTCATTAGCCATGCACTACGAAGGCTTTGCGACTTAAAAAAAAGAAGGTAATTTCGCAAATGTGTTTTTTCACAATGCGGAGAATAATAATAATGTCGTACACAGAGTAAAAGGAAATGGCCATATATGCGTTGCGGTTCAGTTATATGGGCGCATTCGAATATATATACATTTTTTTATGTGTTCACACATTCCTAAATATCACATATATGTAGTCTGGATTAATTATGTACGTGTTCGAAGACAGAACGCATACGCTCTCGGATGAAAAAAAAATTAAGGGGCCTTCTCACTTTAGACGATAAAAAGGCTATTTTGATGCATTTTTTTCATAGGTTTATATTACTGATATTGATATAAACGTTGTTACACTTAAGGCCTCAGGCCACTCTAGAGGCCGAAAAATATGCTTTTTGGGGATTTTTTTTCAGAAATGACTGTATACTGACAGTCATACAATAATTATACTGTATACAATAATTTTTGACGATTATCTGACGATTTTTTAAGCAAATTTTTTGAAAGTGAAAATTTGCCTAAAAAATCGTCAGATAATTGTTAATAACAAACAAACTATGCAATATAAAAAGAAAATCCAACGTTCTTCCATAGACAATGTATTTTTCAAGATATATTCAACATTTCAAGTGAATCGGTTGAAAACTGTCTGAGTTATATTTCCAGCCAACTTAAAAAATGTAGTTTTGAGAATAACGTTGCACAACCGCCATTTTGAAATTAATCGCTTCAACAAAATGCTTGTATACAGTCACTGATATGTATGATAAACACCCTTTTTTGTAATATCGATTTTTTTTGTAGTTTTTCTGGAAAAAAAATCCCCAAAAAGCCAATTTTTCGGCCTCTGGAGTGGCCTAACCCCTTAATATATACACTTTCGAAATACATTTAAAAAAAAATTGAATGTATTTATGTAACCCTAACCAACTCTAAACGCGTTTTTCTCGCAACAACGTTTTTCGACGGTTTGTTGATAAAATCTCCGAACCACTGAACCGATCCCTACGAAATGTTAACCCCATATTCTTTACAACTATAGCTATAGCGCATATCAAGGATTTTTTCAAACTTTGATATTTACTATTTTTTCCCCCAAAAAACGGTGAAAAAACACGTTTTTTTGTTTTTTCGCAAAATGTCCGCCATTTTGTTATTTCGGCATATATAAAAAATCGTATGATATGTGCTATAGCCATTAACATACTGAATCTAAAACCGTTTGATTTTTTCGTTTCGGATGATGCATCTCCGAGATTTCATCAACAGCGCAGGCCTACATTTTTTTAGGACATTTTTTTAACTACCATTTTTGTCTATAAATAGTGACTTAAATAATTTTTTTTGATGTATTTCGAAAGTGTAATTATTACAGGGAGATATAAACCTTGAAGCCGGAAAAAGGTCATTTTTGTGAATTTTTTCAAGGAAAACTATTTGAAATTCCGGATTGGGGTTTTAATTATCTAAAAGTATATACATTCAAAAATAAGTTTAATTTTCTTTATTTAAAAATATCAAAAATATACAAGGATATTGTATGATCCTTGGAGCGTCGTAAAAAAATCTGCGTATACGGTACCCACTCACGTTTCTTCAAAAATCATCTGAAAAGAAACCAAAAAGATTATTAAATGAGATACTATATCTAGTACTTGTCATAGCCGATTTTGAAAATATCGATTTATGACAAAATGGCGGACGTTTGAACATAAATAGTGATTTTTGGGCCAAAAATTAGTTATTATTTTGCCTATGAAACAAAAACTAAGTAACGGAAAAAAGATCCTATGACAAGTACTAGATAATGGTGTATAGAATAACCACAAAAAACCTCAAGGCAATCGGTTCATTGGTTTTCGAGAAATTTTGGGTACCGATTTGAAAAACGTGGTTTTGAGAAAAACGCATTTGAAAATTTGGGAATGAATAAATCATGAAATTTGTCAACTAACATGGAATCTAAATTCTAAAGGTCGAGGATTCTAAATCCTCGACCTCGACCATCTAAGTGTATATTTCCCGTTAAGTGTTACAACTTTTATATCAATATCTATAATATAAACGTATCAAAAAAATTCATGAAAATTTCCTTTTTTAACGTCTAAAGTGAGAAGACCCCTTAAATTTCGCAACCGACTGACAAACGGAATAATCTTGACAATAATAGTAACAACGATGACAATAATAGTAAGAATCATAATAATAATAACATTTTTTCTCGAATAACTAATGATATATTTCAGCCATCGTTTTTCAACGAGATTTCTTTGTGAGAACGATTATGTCTACGTGAGTACTTTGTTGAGCAATCGTTTTGAATTTTCATACAAATGAGAGCTGTCGCTTTCCATACATATGTATATAGATGCTGTACCATGAGAGTGAGAAATGGTGGCAGCGCAATTTCTCTACGTCAATGAAGAGCGTGCCCATCCATCGGTCGTGTGAGAAGGACCCTCACGTTCCTCTCACTGTGCACTCACAATCGCGATACGGCTTTTTTTTTTCTTCCATTCCGTCCGTGTGAGTGCCGGCAAATTGCTTATTGACTGACTCTCTCGATTAATGGTGTGCTGCAAGCCATCAATTGCTCGCTTTGCTTAAACACGCTTCACGTTGGATACGAAGTCATACAAAAACTAGTTTAGATATATATATGTTACATTTTTTATTTTTATTTTCTAAGTTTCGTATACCCTTGCGGGTTTTTACGTTTTACCTTTCTTAATTGAACCCTTTCCTATCACTCCCTACCCGCACTTTGCTAATTTTACCTAACTTCCATTACGTCCCCAGCCCCCTTAAGCCACACTGTACCGCATTTACCGAGGGTACGGGGAAACTGTGGAAAACCCGTACTGGTAAAAACAGCTCCATATTCTTCTGATTCAATGGTGCACAGACGTTTTACTCGAGTATCAACACGAAGGTAGATACTCGACTTGGCAACAACTATTAGCAGTAGAAACATTTTCTAACCTATCAGACTTGGGAGAAAATATTTCCTACCAAAATTGCATAGTACGGAGAGGGTGATTAAGGCGTTACCCCCACTTGTAGCGCAAAAAAAAGGCCTTTTTCATGAATTTTTTTAAAGAAAACTACAAAACTTTTTTAATCGATCAATATACCATCTTAAAGAACACATCTTGAAGAACTTTCAGTAATTGTTTATTGAAAAATATTACATTGTTTAGTGGCAAATGGCCGTCAATGAAATAATGTTTTTATATACACGGTTTGCGATGACCAACATTGCGGCGAAGTGGATCATCTGAAAAAAAAATGCGGATGGATTTAGTCAAATATAAGTATAAACTAGTCTTTAATCGAAGGATTTTAAAAAATATTCATTTTTCACAAAATGGCGGACAGTCAAAGTTAATGGTTCGATTTTAACGAAAAAAACGGCCGTTTTTTGGCTATAAAACGGCCATTTTTTTCGAAAAAAAAAATCGAACGATTAAAGACTACATTTTTATGTATTAAATAAGCCTGCTAAATTTCAGGAAGATCGGTTCATTAGTGTTCGAATAATCTTGGTCACCGACTTCAGAAATGCCATTTTGAGAAAAACGGGTTTAAAGTTTCAATTTCAGTTTACACGAAGAAAATATTTTTTTGTAAACTTACATAGAGTCATCTATTCGGGGCATAAAAAAAACTGCACTTCAAATTGCACTTCAAAAAAATGCAATAAAAAAATCGATTTTTTCAAAATCGTAAGTGGGGGTACCCCTTTAAGTGGTGGCTAGAGGTTTATCCAGGTGGAGGCGTGCCGGAAATTATAAGGGCACCTGCATTTTTTAAAAATAGGACCACTATGTTATTGGGACGATGAATAAGTTCTCGCTGTTTTCCAACAGATGGCGTTACCAGAACTGCGTGCGTGTAGTTTAAGATGGTAATGCATCTATAAAGAAATACTGTAAGAAAGCTTGAAATTCAGTGTATGTCATTTCGCCGAAGTGTAGACAACTTTTTTTTTCATAGTGTTAAACATGTCAAATTTCATGCCAAAAAGAGTATTTGCGGGGAATTTTACCGCACTACTTTATTTTTTGAAAAGTCTGCAGCTGAAGCATACAGAATTCTTGTTGAGACCTACGGCGATTATGAGATCTGTCGGAAACAACATGCAGAGATTTGTTTGGACGCTTCAAAAATAGTATTTTGAAGTGTTGAACTGAAGGCATTACTTCGTGAAGACTCATGTCAGACGCTAGCTGAACTTGCAGAATTATTCGGAGTTGATCACACAGCTATTTCAAAACGTTTGAAAGCATTAGAAATGATTGAAAAAATGAAGCATTAATTTTCACGAAAAAACAGCCAGAACATATTCAACATCCCAATATTAAGGGGTTATATACAGTTAGGAGGCCTAAAAAGATCGATTTTTAAAGATATTTTTCTTGAGAACACCTTTAAATCTATTAACGTCAAAATTTGTACACATATTATGGTAACTTTTAACTGTATTTTAACATTTTTTATTTGTAAAAATAATTATTTTGAAAGCTGCTATAGCTGATTTCCGGGGGCACCTCTAAAAAAAGGCGCCTTGCGGTCAGCACAATATCTCTGAACTGGATCATCTAAAATGAAAAAACCAAAAATATTTCGTTGATATAATGGATTGTCTTATAATTGATCGAAGGAATAAGCAAAATAATCATTTTTGACAAAATGGCGGCTTCTAAAAAAAATCGATTTTTGACAAAATTGTACGCCTTAAATTGTTTATAAAATGGAAAATATTTATCGGTGAGAAAAAACCCTCGATTGATTACTAAAAAATATACTTGAAAAGATTGTGTTAAAATTTGAGACTGATCGGTTCAGCCGTTCCCGAGAAATCTTGCTGGCCGACTTTAAAAACACCTTTTTGAGAAAAATACGTGTAAAATTTCAAAAGTACTTTCCAACGGTCTGACACGTCATTACAAATGTGC
Source organism: Ophion slaviceki (assembly GCA_944452715.1). NCBI lineage: Eukaryota > Metazoa > Arthropoda > Insecta > Hymenoptera > Ichneumonidae > Ophion > Ophion slaviceki. The sequence goes on along the minus strand of CALYCA010000067.1, from coordinate 12,831 downwards.
GTGTAACTTCGAGAATATTTGTCGGATTGACAAGACATTTTCTGTGTGTGTGTACTTAAATAGATGTATATTAAGATAATTTTTTTTCAATCGATTTTTCGAAAATTTGAATTGTATATGAACCTTTAAAGAATTACGAGTAAGTTCCCACCCCAAATATCTAGATGGTCCATCAAGATTTAGCATGAAAAGTCGATAAAACAAGAATTTCAATGTTTCATGTAAACTTGCGGAATATCCGTTTCTCGGTGACAGAAAATCCATATTGGCTGCAGCAGGTCCGACACCAGAGACAGCGTGAATTGTATGGTGAATGTATGGTTGAAGTGTGAGTTGGATGTATGGTGCAATGGCAGTTGAATGTAGGGTGCGGTATGATTGGCAATCAAACTATTCGTCCTGATTTCATTGATAGACATTCGAATGGAAACTCTCACGCCAATTTCCTAGAACATCAATTGGGACCTTTGGTGGAAGATCTGCCATTGAACATACGACGCACGATCTCGTTCCAGCATGACATTGAAGTTTGCATCGTTGGAACGCAACGAAAATCATTTCTCTCTAATTGCCAATTTTTTTGGCGATACAAACCTTCTCCAAACTTCGTTTAAGATCTTCATCAGAGACCTACAATCTAAATCTATCGAAAATTATTTTGGATACCAATAAAAATGGAAGAAAGAGGGAAACTTCGTCACATTCCAGCGATGCAAACTTAAACAACATGTTCCAGTGTGATGGATGCCCGGCTAATTTTTCTTTGGTTGCAAGGAATTAGCTCAGTGAAAAGTTTACCAATGGTTGGATTGAGTGTGGGGGTCGTGTGGTTTGGCCAGCTCGTTCGCCAGACTTGACTTCCTCAATGGGGAACTTTGAAAGAAATCGTGTACAAAAAAATTTCCAATACTGCGCAAGACATGCCAGAAAGAATTATTTAAGCCTTTTCGTTAATACAGACTGAGGTGATTAATAACACAATACAATCAATGCGAATCAGATTGCAAGCGTGCATTGAAAGTGGTGGCCATTACTTTAAGGGGTTACACCCACTTGCGATTTTGAAAAATCGATTTTTTTTATTGCATTTTTTTGAAGTGCAGTTTTTTTTGATGCCCGGAATAGATGACTCTATGTAAGTTTACAAAAAAAATATTTTCTTCGTGTAAACTGAAATTGAAACTTTAAACGCGTTTTTCTCAAAATGGCATTTCTGAAGTCGGTGACCAAGATTACTCGAACACTAATGAACCGATCTTCTTCAAATTTTGCAGGCTTATTTAATACATAAAAATGTAGTCTTCAATCGTTCGATTTTTTTTTCGAAAAAAAATGGCCGTGTTATAGCCAAAAAACGGCCGTTTTTTTTAGTTAAAATCGAACCATTAACTTTGACTGTCCGCCATTTTGTGAAAAATGAATATTTTTTAAAATCCTTCGATTAAAGACTAGTTTATACTTATATTTGACGAAATCCATCCGCATTTTTTTTCAGATGATCCACTTCGCCGCAATGTTGGTCACCGCAAACCGTGTATATAAAAACATTATTTCATTGACGGCCATTTGCCACTAAACAATGTAATATTTTTCAATAAAAAAATTACTGAAAGTTCTTCAAGATGTGTTCTTTAAGATGGTATATTGATCGATTAAAAAAGTTTTGTAGTTTTCTTTAAAAAAATTCATGAAAAAGGCCTTTTTTGCGCTACAAGTGGGGGTAACGCCTTAAACACCTTTTATAGCAGAAGGGTCAGAGTGGGATCAGTGGCTCATTCTTTTCAGAGGTCTATAGCTGCCTAACCGTTCACACAATCTCAACGAAACCTTGACTAAACGTGAGGTGTGTTCAATGGCTTCATTTTGTTAAAAGACACTTAACGGCCTAACCCAATAGATATTGAGATAATGTACTGTGTACTTGGGAGTGTACACAGTGAAACATACCTAATTTCACAGTCAAACAAAATTTCAAAATCAAGCAAAATTTGAAGAAAATTGCCCTGATTCACTGTACACTTGTAGGTAATGGAGTGCTTTTCTCTATACAACGGGGAGTATTGTACAGTAAACTATTGAAAAATTAATTTAAAAAAAGACAGCATATTATGGGATCAATCACAATCATTTATTGAATATTAATCAACAATGAGTGCCTAACGAGGTAGTACTAGTACCTATCTAAACCACAACGGGAAAATATTTATATTATGACTTACCTCTGTGTACCTCGAAAAATTGAGCCACCGTGTACCGACCCTCTCTTTTTTTTCTACAGCGGGTTCTGATAAGTATCTTTTTTTGTTAGGTTATCAAACACAATGCTCAAATACCGCAATATAGCTGTATATTGCGGGAGAACAATGACTTCGAACATAACTGCGATAGGTAAAGAATCAAAAAACATACAAACTCAGCTGGTTTTTTCAACTTTTGACACCAAAAATAATATAAAATCACCTCTCACAACCCAATTGCGCGGGAGCGACGTACAGACAGGTTCAAACCTATCGGCATCCGAGGGCGGTTCTGATGTGAAAAAGACGCACATATATACATGTCCACTTCTGAGAAACAGAAAAGGTTCAGTGTACCCACTGTTGCCACTGTTCCCACTTTGAACCTAAGCATTGGCACCGTTTTTTTTAAAATCAATTCTAGGCTAAATACATCGAAATTCCTGTTTTGTCGATTGTTTATACTGAATCTTGATCGATCATCTTGAAATTTGGTGTGTAAACTTATTTTCGGTTCCTTGATCAAAGTCTGAGAAAAATAGTGGTCCCATCAAAAATAGAGGTTACCTTGAAATCCCCAAAGCGCCTCCACCTGGATGAACCTCGTAGAAAACTGAAGCTTCCATTGATGCAACGAAAATATTTTGTTTTCAATTGCCATTTTTTTTTTTTGACAGAACACAACAACGGCACACTTTGTTCCCTCATTGAAGACCTACAACCTACATCTATCGAGAATTATTTTTCATAGCACAAAAAAATGAAGAAAAAAGGAAAATATAATATTTTTCTTGCATTCCAACAATGCGAACTTCAACAACATGAACCTCGTAGCCAGCACTCGATGACCCCTTTAAACTTGTGTGGGAACAGTTTTTTCCTCAGTCTGATAGCTTCGAGAATATTTCTACTGCTAATAGTTGTTGCCTCACCCGGTATATGCGTATGTGTGTGTGTGTCGTTTGGTAAAGTTGCAGAATTGCATTCGGTTCGCGGGCACCGGCAATTTTATGTTTAATTTACTTCGCGATTGCCTCGCGCACGGGCGCGCACATACACATTCACACATAGATGAGCATGTTGACTCCTCGATCGTGAGAATGATTCGAGCTGACTCGAGTCAAAGTCGACGCCTCGTTTATCGTGCCTCGGCATACGTATATACACATATTAACGTGCAACGGTCAATCAAACATAGAAACGACGCGCATTCGCTTTTTCGCCGTGTTCTCCCTCGCCCTTGGAGCCCTCGCGAAGGGCCAGGAGATTCAGGCACGAGCTTATCTTTTTTTGACGAACTAAAGGGCGTAAGTGGCGGTAATTATGTTTCACGTCGTGTACGCGTTACGGTTATGTTTGTTTTTATAAAAGTATTCGCATATACAGGGTGTCCTGTTATGAATGGATAATCCTGGAACTGTCGATAGGTCAGATCATGTCCTACTATATGCTGGAATTCCAGTTCAGCGACACAAGAGCTCACGGAAAACAGCAACTTATGTTGCTGTCAGTAAAATTAAAATATAAATCTAATTTTGAAAATATAAATAGATATACATAAACATAGAAAATATATGTAAATAATTTTGAAAATATAAATATAAAAATATAAATAAAAAAAAGTCAGCTGTTGACAGTAAAATAAACCCATTCAAATAAGAACCTAAATATTCGTCATACGTGGCGCATCATGTTCCTTTAATCTCCTCAGCGTGGTTTTTATTCTTTTCCCATTTAGCATATCACACCCGTCTTTTTCCACGCCCAAATCAAAAACATTTTCTTAGGTTAGTTAAGCGATCATCACAGTGTGACCGCCCGAAAAATAGCGAATTTTCGCGATTTTTTATAGGTGGATCCGATAAGCTAATCAGTCTAATTTTTTTTTACAAATTGAAGCACCGATGAAGAATACAAAATGATTTTTAAAAAAATTATTTATTGTTTGATATTGTTTTTATTTGCGGAAAATTGCGTGGAAAAAAATGGTATCCCATGGTGACCAGGATTCCGGCCGCAAATTCTGAAACAAAAATTTCAAAATGATTATTATTCTGTAGGAAAGCCGCTATGTTCCTATGTAGTTTTTTTAGTGATATTTGAAAAAATGGCGACGGTTCGAACAAAAAGTATCAAATTTAGCCTTTTTTCGACAGTTTTTCGTAAAAAAAAAATAGGAAGATTTAAAAAAAGCTTCCATAGCAACATAAGGAATGACGTGAAGAATGTGCTGTTCAAATTTCAAGCGTATAGCTTGAAAACTCTTCTTTTGAGAGTGGCCGTTTTGAAAAACACCATTCCGAGAAAAACGCGTTTAAAGTTCTAAGAAAGGCTTAACTTTTTCTAAGAAAGGTTGTAACGACCGAAATAATTCGAATTTCGATCTCAAAATAGAACAGAACGTTTATGACCGTGTATACTATCGTATAATGCAAAAAATCGATTTTTTGTAAATTTTACACTGTGATGATCCCTTAACTTTGTTACAAACTCAAATACATACTGTTATGTTATGCACGCTGCATATAGTCTGTCATAAAAAAACTTAGAAATGCTGAAGAAAAACAGCCCAAAGTTTTACCCAACCCTGTCATTATGATGCGTGGTTAGTTATAAGTTCAATTTGTACGCAGTTTATCCAAGTATGTATAGCTAACTAAACCAAAGACAATAAACTTCATTTGTGTATGAAAATTCTGCATAAGATCTTTTTTCATAAAGTTTCCTCAACATTTACGGTTTAAAAGAAGACCATTTTCTGGAACCCCTTCGAAGTGGGGAAAGGATTTAAAAAAAGTATTAATGGAAATGGGAATTGAGGATCTAGTAGGGATGATAAGAGAGGAGACAGACGAGGGCAAACTAGAAAAAAAAGGTGAAAGAAGGATTAGAAAACCTAAAGAAAAAAATACTGGAGGAGCAAGAAGAAAGAGTACAAAAATCATCGTACAATAGTTTATACAAGTACTTGGTGGAGAACGAAGAAAGCCCATGGAAATACTGGAAGGAGGAAGGAGTGAAGGGTAGGGAGAAAGAATTGTGGGCAAGAATAAGATGTGGAAATGTATGGAGGGCGGGAAAGAGGGGGGAGAAAAATTGGCGGTGCAGGATTTGTGAGGAGAAATTTGAGACGGTGGAGCACCTCCTAATTTGCAAAAAAGGCTGGGAAATGATGCCAAAAGAGGCAAGAAAAGAAGCGGAGGAGTGGATACAAGGAGTTGACGAGGTTGCGATAAAGGGGGAGATCATTAATATGTTAAGCGGGAAAATAAATGTGGGAATTTGCCGCTACTTCAAAGAAATAGAGGCATTATGTGCAAAAATGAAAAAAGAGGAAAAAGATGAGAGCGACAGCGATCAGTAGTGGTTAGGATATAGGTTAGAATTTTAGACGTAAGTTGTTAGGTGTAAGTTCGTGAATGAGATTGATTGTAAGAAAAGAGACTTTGTAAAAAACTTTATAACAAGTTGTGCAAATAAAACTCTATTATATATATATATATATATAAGAAGACCATTTTCTAGATAAAACAAATAACCAAGAATGTTTTTAAAAAAACGGGTCCAAAAACGTATCATTTGTAGAAATGGCATGCGAAAAACCAAAAACGGATGATTTTTATGTCGCAAAACGTGGGACTTTTACTAAACTGAAATTCCAGCATATAGTAGAACATGATCCGACCTATCGACGGTTGCAGGATTATCCATTGATAACAGGACACCGTGTACATGTGGGCATAAACTGGTTGGCTGACTTGGATCATAAAAGAGTCGTTCGTCCGCCAAAGCGAGGATATTTTGGGGCGAATAACGTGCGAATTAAAAGCTCGCGTTCGTGAACGATGATTCGAGGACGCACCGATGAGTTCACGTGTGTAGACGCTGGGTCATTGGAACCATGATTAAGCCTCTTGTTGTCGAGCAACGTGCGCTCATCGGCAAACACGAGGTCAGAGTCATCGAGACCGAAAGTCGAGAGCGTGAGATGGATTTTTTTCTCCTAAGTATTGTTATAATACTTTCTATTAGTATTGTAGTCGCGTAATTGGCTTCTTTTTCTAATTCCCGTTATTTTTATTATTATTATGGTTACGTGCATTGATCTTTTTATTATGGGAAATCGAAGCGATCGGTAACTCGTAATTTAGTGCAAACTCAGAGAACAGATCGATTTTTAAAGTATTTTTTTTGTAATGAGAGTATTGGGATCACGAGGTCAGGATCTTGCATCCAATAAGTACATATTCTAGCCAAGTTTGATTTTTTTTAATGGAATATATTGATAAGCAATGTAGTTATTGCTAGTTGGGTTATGTCGTTGCTTCATGGCCAATCAGTGGAGGTGTTTCTGGCAACGAAGTTGATCCGGACTGGAAAATAAACGGTTTTACTTTTAAGATAATAACAGAAGTTGCGTATGACCGGATAGTCTTTTAAAAAAGTTTAAATTCCGAAAATGACAAGCTGTAGGTGAAATTGAAGTTTGCATAGTTGAAAGGCAACGAGAATTACATTTTTTTGATTGCTCAAATTTCTGACAGGTCTGAGCTAAGAAAATTCCTCGACTATTTCTTATGTTGCTTATTTCGAGATCCAAAATCTAAATCCACAAAAAATATTTCATAAAATAGAAATAAGGAAATCAAAGCATAAAAAGGAATTTTTCTTTCCATATCAACGATGCAAGTTCAACACCACACAAAACGAAGTTCAATTCTCGACAGAATAGAAACAATCTCCATAATTTCGGTCAATATTCGGAAGTGTCACTCCCGCCAAAAAGTGGCTGTAATTTTTGTTATCAGTTCTTTATGATTATAAAACCTTATATTAAGTTATATTGTAATGGTGCATAATGTTTGGGTTTGTTTGGGTCTTGAAAAAAAGTTCGAAAGATCGACGAATAAAAATCTTTAAAACGATATTTGCTCACATTGTTTTTGTTGATGCGCTGCCATAATAATATTAAATATGATGTTGTTTAACTGTATGAAACCACACAAAAAAATCAGCTCGATTGTGCCAGGAGTGACACTTTCGAATATTTACCATAATTTGTTATTAACAAATGGATAGATATTAGATACAAAGCGTAAATATGTTCTGGCCGAATTTGAAGTAAATCAGACGAATAGATTATCCAGATACGCCTCACAGCGTTTCGTGAAACATAATTTCGAGCAAAACGCATCGAAAATAAGGATGAATTGCAGCGGGGGCGGTTTGCCATAGCTCACAAGAAACATCACTTAAGGCGTTACCCCCACTTGTAGCGCAAAAAAGGCCTTTTTCATGAATTTTTTTAAAGAAAACTAAAAAACTTTTTTAATCGATCAATATACCATCTTAAAGAACACATCTTGAAGAACTTTCAGTAATTTTTTTATTGAAAAATATTACATTGTTTAGTGGCAAATGGCCGTCAATGAAATAATGTTTTTATATACACGGTTTGCGGTGACCAACATTGCGGCGAAGTGGGTCATTTGAAAAAAAAATGCGGATGGATTTAGTCAAATATAAGTATAAACTAGTCTTTAATCGAAGGATTTTAAAAAATATTCATTTTTCACAAAATGGCGGACAGTCAAAGTTAATGGTTCGATTTTAACGAAAAAAAAACGGCCGTTTTTTGGCTATAAAACGGCCATTTTTTTCGAAAAAAAAATCGAACGATTAAAGACTACATTTTTATGTATTAAATAAGCCTGCAAAATTTCAAGAAGATCGGTTCATTAGTGTTCGAGTAATCTTGGTCACCGACTTCAGAAATGCCATTTTGAGAAAAACGCGTTTAAAGTTTCAATTTCAGTTTACACGAAGAAAATATTTTTTTTTGTAAACTTACATAGAGTCATCTATTCCGGGCCCATACAGAAATATGGGCCCGGATACTTATACTTCAAAAAAATGCAATAAAAAAAAATCGATTTTTTCAAAATCGCAAGTGGGGGTAACCCCTTTAGTGTCCGCCTTCGATTTTGTTGAAACTCGTATATATGATAAAGCATTGAAAATTATTGTATACGTATTTTTTTGTATCGGCAAAAAAACGTTTTTGACTCTTCGAGTGCACACCTCCGCCGCCAACCTATAAGTGCATCTTGGGTCAATCTGACCCAAGGCGTTTTTCAAATCGTTGTATTCCGGTAAATATGCATTTTTCTTTTGTAGAGACGTTTTTTGTAGTACATTATCCATATTTTATGGCCCTAAATTTATTTTTTGACGAAAATGAAATTAAATGTCAAAACATTCGTTCAAAGTGGGGCATACGTTGAAAAATACGTACTTACACGAAAAAAATCACTAGGTCAAAACGACCCAGTGTGCACTCGAAGGGTTAAGGAGGAAACTACCCCTCCAAGAAAGTCCCGTCGAGGGGTGATTTTGCAATTGGACCCACCAATGAAACGAAAACTCCAAAATCGAACGAAACAAAAGAACCAAAATTCTTCTAATCTAAAGCGATGAAAAATCCACTATAGAAGTATTGAAAAAAAAAATGAATTCAAGGGGTGACACGCCTTTCTCTAGTGGGTGGTTTCCGTCCTTGAAACCGTTTTTCCGACGATTAAAAAAATACGCGTGGAATAAAAAAAATAAAAAAATACGTGTTTTTAATGCTTCATCACATATATGAGTTTCAACAAAATCGAAGGCGAACACTTAAGTGATGTTTCTTGTCAGTGAGCGACCGGCCCGTCACAAAAATCGTCATAGATCGGTCAATTTTCAAAATGTTTACCAAATCTTTCTTCCAAACGAAAGTTAAGACCCAATGCTCTAAAAAGATTGCAAACAAAATTGTATTTTTGAAATTCCCAGCTTAAGCAGACCCCTTATAAATTTATTATCAAAAAATTAATAATGATATAGGCGTTTATGACAAACATTTCGCAAACTTCAAAGTTGATTGCGAAAAGAATGCTCGCATCGAGAATGAATTCGTAATCAGTCGTATATGACTGTAATGATAAAAATTAATGTTCAAGTCCAACAAATTTGGCCCAATGTACGAGGGGAGGTCAATTGAACGAACGTCCTCGTTCGTTTACGATTCGCTCGATATAGACGCGTGTACGATGTCCCAACGCGCGGCAATGACCCTGCTTATCCATGAGGCCCACGCCGCGCGCCTTGCTCTCTATTTTCACCGTTCTATTGTTCTCCTTATTTTCATCGTTCAACTGCGATCCCGTCGCCTAATCATCTCCATAAAGTCGGATAGCTTGTTTTTATTTTTTTTAAACTACTTTTCACCGTTTTTTTAATCCGCGCCTCGAGAGCGATTCAGCGTTGGTGAATTCTCATGTAGTCCAGGATTTTTAGACATTCGCTCCGCAAAAAATCCTGATAATTGATTTTTCCATTGGATTATGCCAGAGAGTGTCCCCTAAGTATAAAACCAAGTTTGTGTCGTCCGAAACCGCGAGCGTTAGCCGCCATCTTGAAAAACGCCTTTTTGCAAATATCTCGGAAACGGTGAGTTTTACGTTCAAAATCGCAAGAACCTTTTTTGTAGAGGATAACATTTTCCATCTTTTTTATCTGAAACTTTTTTCTCTATTGTTAATATTTGCCGAGATATAGTCGATTAAAAAAACCAAATTTTTGTTTTTGGAAAATATCTCGATAATTTTTGGAAATACGAAAAAAATGTGACAATCAAAGTTGTAGAACATTAAATTTTCTACAATTTTTGTATAAAACATTTTTTTTGTAAAATCAATAGTTGCTGAGTTCTAGCGCAATGAAAGTTGCCGTCAGGTAAAGAAAAGCAGCGATTAGTGGTAATACGTTACTCTAGCATGCCAAAAAAAGTGTAATCATAGAATTTTATAGTAGAGACGGTCACAATAATATTTATCATGAAAAGGAGGCATACCCGAGTCGAAATTTTTAGCCTCCTCTGAACCCTCGCAGGACCCATTTCTTTTGTAATACATAAGCCGCCAACCTCCGTTGAACCTACGAAACCTCATTTGTCGAGTTCAGTGCCATGAAGAGACCTCCTCTTGGCCCAGGGTAGCCTCTGCTAGACCTCCCAAACCTTCTCTCGACCCCCAGTTTCAGTGAAACGTGCAGAGCACAGGCCTCCTTAACCTGCTTTCAATCTCAAACTGTTGCCTCGACCCCACCTAACCTGCTTTCGGCCCAAATTCGATATCTCCTCCATCATCATTCCATTGTGACTTGATCGGTAACCCGTTCGATGACGAAAATAATACGAAATTAATAAAAATACATCGTCCCCTTATCAAATTAATAGTCCAATATTAATATGCGAAAACAATCAAATTAGCTCAATATCGATTTATTATTATTTTATAGGCAATTGATAAAAGAATGCTTGTGTATACAGTCTTACTCCAATTCTATCGGATTAATAGGCATTTTCCTGTGAGAAAAAATCTCACAGGAAAATTCTTTAAAAAATGCCAGTCTATCCAGTATAAGCTTACGCGACGTTTTTCGTTCTTGACATTTCTTCTTAAGCCCTCTAGTTCTTGAGTTACATTGCATTATCTAGAATTAGTCTTTTTAGCAAAAAATGAAATAACATTGCGAAAAAAATCGTACAAAACTTTATAAAAAACGCAAATGAAGTTCCTGCTACCCCGTTTAAATTCATCATGGATAAACGTAACAATTTTTTTTTCCATAAGTCATGCGTTCAATTCTTGATGGTCGAAAAAAAGCCGAAAATCAGTCACGTATAAAAGTGCGTACCGGGTCGAAAAGAAAATGATAAAAAAATATTTCAGAAAAGCAATATACAGCTGAATTTATTCCCGTCAAAACGCCGTTCGGTAAATTTGGTTATCTTTTTTTTACGAAGCTATGTGACTTTTAGTGCAGCAAGAAATATCGACTGGTGTATCCAAACATTTAAGCGACGGTATATATTATATAATACTTTATATATATATAATACTCGAAATATGTGGTTGCGTTAATATATTCGAATATACACTACCAGTCAAAAGTATTCAGACACTTCAGATAACTGCAAAACTTAACATCACTTTGGATCATTGCAAACTTATGGTAGAATAATAATTATTTTACGAAGATACTATAAAGCTCTGTGAAATTACTTAATCATATAGATCTTTATAGTATCTTCGTGAAATAATAAATGAAATGAATTATATTACTCGAACATTATTTGGCAATTATCCAGCGCTCAAAAGTTTTGCGATTATGTGGAGTGTCCGAAAACTTTTAGCTGGCAGTGTATATCTAAATAACACATAATGTTGATTTCTATATGGAACGATAGGGTGTTAATTATACTCTATTTCATGTTCTGAAGGATTGAAATTGTCGGTTTAGAATTCAACCTCATTCGATTTTTTCTTTTTTTTTTGTTCGTTTTGTTTTTTTTGTTTATTCAATAATGAGTTGATAAATGGCGACGGCCGATTACCGTCGATTTCAAATAAGATGTTTGATTTTTTCTTGTTTTCATTTTTAGCACGTCGAAAATTTAAAAAATATTTCCACGTGTATGTATGAAGCATATTTTAATTTTTTCCCGCTAAATATTATGATATTAACTAACCGCGTCTATTTGATTTTTTTTAAATTTGTATTAACTAGATTTTTCATAGAACCAAATTTTTCCTATTGCATTCGATTATTAAAATGATTGATTTTAAAAATGTTTATTTATAGAAAATCAATCTATTTAATATCGTCCAATAACTACATATTTTATTTGATCCTAATAAATCTGTGATTCGGTTTCATCAGTTTAACATTTTCATCTGTTCAAAAAAACAATTTAGTCAAGTTCACTGAATGGATCTAGTTATTTTTTTAATTAACCTTAAATAGAATATTTGTAGAGTTAAGCATTTTTCTATTTGATTGAACTAATGGTCCATCTTTATTGCAACACTCATATCAAGGGGGCGGGCGGTAGTGAAGGTGGAGAGAGAGGAATTCACTACCCCCCGCCTATTTTATATATATATAAAATTCCTCTGTCTCCACCTTCACTACCCCCCGCCCCTTTGATATGAGTGTTACAATAAAGATGGACCATTAGTTCAATCAAATAGAAAAATGCTTAACTCTACAAATATTTTATTTAAGGTAAATTTAAAAAAAATAACTAGATCCATTCAGTGAACTTGACTAAATTGTTTTTTTTGAACAGATGAAAATGTTAAACTGATGAAACCGAATCACAGATTTATTAGGATCAAATAAAATATGTAGTTATTGGACGATATTAAATAGATTGATTTTCTATAAATAAACATATACACACACACACACACACACACACACACACACACACACACACACACAAATGCGCGCGCGCGTGTGTGTGTGTGTATGTGTGTTTGAAAAATCTATAGCTTATGTGATACAACAAATAGTTGGAGGTATTCATTTGGTCTCTTATGCCATATCAGCGACCAAAATGTTATAAGCACTCGGTAGCATAGGGGCAGCGGCGCGTAGTTATGAGTAGGTAGGACTAGGTTCAAATCGCATATAGAGCAAATATTTTCGTCGAAAAAAATCGTTTCCAAAGGCCAGGGAATGACGAATTACGATGAAAAATCCTTGTAGT
>CALYCA010000066.1:0-25068 GCA_944452715.1 Ophion slaviceki | reverse complement strand
TTTTCCACGGATTTTTATAATATAATCTTTCAAAAATGTTCTCTGAAAATTTCAAATGGGTCCGTTGAAAATTGGGGGAGTTATGACCGTTGTTATTTACGTATTATATCTACGTATGTACCTAACGTAAAACTTAAAACGCGTTTTTTTCGGAATTACTTTTTCAGAATCGGTGACCAATATATCTCATAAGCAATTAAACCGATCTGCTTTAAATTTCACAGACATTTTTTGTGTACCAAAAGGCAGTCCTGAATCGAAAGATTTTTTTTCAATGCATACTTTTTTTATATCAAGGAAAATAGAGTGTTTTTCTTCACCGAAACTTCGACGATCACTTTCGATCGACGACCATTTTTTTCAAAAATCATTATTTCGTTGAATCCTTCGATTAAAGACTAGATAATACGGTACAAAAACTGAATTCATTTGGTTTTTTAATTTCAGATGATTTGTCTCCGAGCAGGAGTGGTCACCGTGAAGGAAGTTTTTTGCACAGCGGTCTGTGCAATTTACTGTATCTCCGTCGTTTATAAATATTTCCCAAAAAAAATTGTCAATGATACTTGAAATGATACCCTTTACTATGAAACAAAAAAAAGTTAAAAACTTCCACCCATTTCCCAAAAAAAATCACGAAAATACCTCTTTTTTCCGGCCGCGAACTAGTTGTAACCCGTTAAGGAACATGACTTCGGTAAAGAAAACCTCAATGTAACGAAAACTCGATATAACGAACTTCCCTTGAGATTCGTTATATCGAGGTTTGACTGTATACGATATAAGGGCAGTAGGAAGGGAGACGCGTTCGTGACAAGACATTTGAGGCTCATACGGCCGGAGTGAGGGCGGGGGTGTGATGAAAAGAACAAAATACATCGTGAAATACGATCTCAATACTAAGGTATACGGTATAGGAATACGTATAAACGTATTCACAATTGCTCACGATTACTTCCGATTGATAGAGAATGGTAGCTGTACAAAACTGTTGTGCTAAAGACGCCACAAGGGAAACCGATTACGAATGACGCGGACATAGACTGAGGAGCGTTGCATTGATAAAATTATCGGAAATAAAAATTTTCGCATGATCGAGATCTCATGCAAACTAGATGCGTCTTTCTTTATTCGAATAATCGAGGACTATTACCAAAAATGTACATTGTTAGTATACAAATGTTTATTATACATGAAAGAATATGACAAATTTGTCATTTGTAAATCAAAATACTGATGCAAATACATTCTCCGCATATTCGAAATAATAATATATTCCATTTTAGATACATTATTTTGGGCAAAAAATATATTTTTTATTAAAACTTTGTTATAGGGTATGTCTGGGGTCGTTAGTCGCAGTTTTCTCTTGAGAAAACTGCGACTAACGACCGGACTAATGAGAGGGAAAGATACTTTTATTTTTACGGATTCTTGAATCCGTAAAAATAAAAGTATCTTTCCCGGAGTATATAGGTGTGATGGGAGTAGAAACAAGATGGCCATAGTACTTCAATCCGCTCTTAGTTTTCTCTTTGGTGGATGTTTCGATTTTTCTTTTTTTTTCCTTTTGGCCAAATTTAGAACACATATTATCAAATTCAGTACAATTTTCGCGTAGCCAAAGTTGGCACACTATGCACTGAATGGCTTCGTAATAATAATTTTTTAGAAGGATAACAAATTTTTAATAAACAAAATATTTTTTCTTTAAAAATTTGTTATACGGAAAGTCTGGGGTAGTTGGCCGCAGTTTTCTTCGTAAAAATAAAAGTATCTCTTCCGGAGTATATAGGTGTGATGGGAGTAGAGAAGAGATGGCCATAGTACTTCATTCTGCTCTAAGTTTTCTCTTTGGTTTGATGTTTCGATTTTTCTTTCTTTTTCTTCTGGCCACATTTAGAGCACATATTATCAAATTCAGTACAATTTTCGTGTACCCAAAGTTGGCACACTATGCACTAAAGCAGTGTTTGTCAACCTTTTTTATAAGGCGGCACACTTGAATCTCTGTAAAATTCTTACGGCGAGACTTCGTATTGGACTTCGCCCCGCGGCGACCGCCCCGCGAAACGACACTCGTCACGATCGGTGCCCGGGTATTATCACGTGATACATACATCCGCCTATTTTTTGGCGGCACACAAGAAATACACTCACGGCACACCAGTGTGCCGCGGCACACCGGTTGAAATTCACTGCACTAAAGCCATTCTTCGTAATAATAATTTTTTCTGCAAGATTTTTCGTCGTCGTCTTCTTATACATATCGTCTTTCTAAGATCTTCCTCCGTTTTCTTAGGTCCTAGCAGCCGCACGAACCGAAAATCGATCATTTTTGACAGCACTGATAGTTGCTATTAATGATTCTTCAGCCTGGTTCTCTCGCAGAGCAATTGCTTTCTTCTTGTACTCATTTAGCACCTAAAACAAATGCAGAGAATATTAATACATATGAACCCTCAAGGAGCGGCCACACTTTTTTACTGAGGGCTCTTAACTTATGACTATGAATATCCACGTAACATATGACTATGAAAGCGACAGTTGAAAATCCGGTCCTCACTTTTTCCGGAAAAGGCTGCCATTTCTGGAAAAAGGAAACTCATTTTGTGCTCTATCAGAAGACGAATAAATTGAGAGTTTTCCTCGAAACGTCAGTAGTCCTGAAAATTAATACGCAACGGGATTTTTATCGTCTGAGCGTCTTTCATTTTGCCTTAAAGCCACCGAAAGTTAGCCCCATTACTAAATGCTATAACTTGAGTTATTTGAGTTTAAGAAATTATTGGATTTTGAGAAAACGAACAGCGAAGCTTAAATCTAAATGTAGTTATTTCGAGCTATCGAATCTTAGAATAAGGGGCACCACAAAAAAACCTTCGAAACTAAATAAAAATTGATTTTTTTGTATTGTTGATTATTATTTACCCCATGTCAACGCGCCTTAAGGCGGGAGCCTAAATTAGAAGGTAAAAAAAGCGTTTTGTTGCGATTTTTTTTAGAAGGGACAGAAACAAGTGAGTCCATTAAACATTGAGGTATCTTTTCATGTACATTTGAAATGTGTAAAAAAAATTCACCATGAATCAATAAATTACTGCAGATTTATCAGCCTATTCCATGCACGTCTTGCCACTGCAGTCCCGATCGGCGCGAAAGACGGAGCTCGTAATTCATAACGGAAACAAATGAACCGATAAAATTTTCAATTGTCATATATTTTTCTTGTGGGTGAATTAAGAAAAAGCTGGAAAAATAGTGTAATTGTAACTTTTCTCACGTTTGAAAAAAAAAAGTAAAAAAAACACTTGAACGTGCTATACAAATTATTAAAAAACGCCTTTTTAACGACTTTTTAATTCACTTAAAAGGGATTTTCATACTGAAGAAAATAAACTTTGGTTTGACTCAATAGATCGTTAAGTTTTTTTTATCACACCCGCCAATTTGGAAAAATCGTGAAAATGAAAACTGGAAAAAACGCGCTTCAAAGTTTTCAATAGGAGGAAATATCAATCGCTTTTCCGCTTTTAGTCTTGTATCTTCGAAAATATTTACAATTGGTTTCTGTAACTTTGTAAATATATTCTTGGATAGTTTATCTATCGATTCAAACATTTAAAAAACGAATTTTCGGACCTTCTAATTCAGGCTCCGGCCTTATTTTTTTTCCATTATCTTAATTAGGAACGAGGTAAATGTGGCCGTGCGCTAAGGCACTAGTACGAGGGTTCAAACGAATTTTTCTCAAACCTCCTTTTTTCAAGACGGTCTGCACGATAGCTTAAACAGTATGAATTATTTTTTCAATGCATATTTTTCACTCCTGTAGCTCGCGGGTATCCTTATCGTCTTCAAATGTCAGACGTCCTGGAGAAAAATTCAATGAAGATTTTTTGCCGAGTGGTAGTGTGTCATTCCGCCTTAAAACCCGCGGCTTGTATTGGCCCTTCGCAGAGCTAAGGGCGATGAGCACCTGCGAAACTGATTGAGTACAGATCTCAAAGACAATTTCTCTTGGTAATTAATCAAATCGACGCTCTCGGGGTTGAAATTACAATTGCAAGAGGTAAATCCGATATGTATTATTTTGTACACACGCATACACACACACACGTACATGTTTATATCTGTTGTGTACATGTGTGCCTGTGTGTGTGTTATGGATCGTAATAGTATAGCAGTTAGAAGCGTGTAATAATAGGTTCGTCGTTCGTTCTTCGACATCGTATGAGAGGGAAGGACTCGAGGCGCATCTTCATGTCGAAGCGTGAATATCGCCCTCTTGCATCTTTTCTCCCTCTCTACCGCACACCCAACCTCTCGCTCTTTCTCTCTCTCTACATATATATATATCTCTCTCTCTCCCCCTCTCTCTTTCCTAGCGATGGAACGAGCGATAAAAATCTTACGGCAATTTTGGCGTCGCGCACATGTCGTTAGGGTCGCCCTTGCGGTATAGTTATAGCGTACGCGTTTACCTGTGTCTACATATATATCTATGTATATGTGGAGTGGAAAGAAAGCTTCGAAAGCACTCGCGAGGTTGAATTAGGCCCCGGTGCGACGGAATTATGGCCGCAACGGATCCGGAGGAAAATAAGAATTGAGGAAAGAGAGGGGAAGAGCTCGCAGGTTCTCGTAAATTTATCGGATCAACGGATCCTTATCTTGAGAATATCGGCCAGGTGAGACACACCGGGCGCAGATCATCGCGTATGGCGAATTCCTCCTCCTTTGCTCCTCTAGTTATGTCTGCCGACGATACGATTGTTGGGCGCTACCGATTACGCACACGTCCCACAATCATGTTCATATGCTCTCGATATTAGGCCTATACGCACGTATATACGTATGTATCTTCACCTCCACATATGGGTGTGTGTATCAGATTTTTAATTGTATCCTGTCAAACCTTGGGCCGAACCAACAGTTGGTTAGCTTCGGGTTATTACGACCGGCTCGGTTCGCACATCCGGTCTTTGCCGATCTTTGTCTCGGTTTTCGATCACCGCGATTATTCCACGATCCATTCACCAATCGTTCCTTCCGCTCTCCATACTCTTCGTATGATCAAAGCGTCAGCGAAACTCGAAGACGTTTGCGAATCCGTATAGCTGTATGGTACTTCGCGCGGTATTGTCGGAGTTTGATATCTCCGATTCTCCCGTTCATTCAATACCGTCGGCGTGCTGCTAGAGTAAGTCCGGGGTAGTTGGCCATAGTTTTTTCAAGGATTCGTCAAAATAAAAGAACAGACGTTTCTTGTCTTCATTTGTAATTAAATTTTGAACATTCAGCTTTAAGATAATTTACGAAATTAAAACAAAATTCTATCGGATCAACCTCAAAATCACTATTTTTTAAAATGACGATTGGCTGTCTCCCGGAGTATCCGGGTGTGATGGTCAATTACCCAGCATCATGCTCTCGATTTTCTCTTTGGTTTTATGTTTCGATTCTTATTTTTTTTTCCTTTGGCCACTCTAGAGCACATATAATTGAAATCAGTATAATTTTTGTGTACCCAAAGTTGGCACACTATCCACTGAAGCCAGCCTTCGATGAGACGAGTTTTATAATAATTTTTTCCGCAACATGTTTTGTCATTGTTCTTATATCGGTCTTTCCAAGGTCTTCCTAGGAATTTCGTAGGTCCTAGCGGCCGCACGAACCGACAATTCATCATTTTTTACAGCACTAATAGCTGCTTTTACTGATTCTTGAGTCCAGTCCCCTCGTAGAGCAATTGCTTTTCTCTTGTATCTCCAACTCAAACGGTCCATCTGAAATCTAAAAACCAAACGGGTTATTCACGATAACAATAAATACGAGTCGTTGACGATCGTCGATTTTTAAAATAATTTTTTCTAACAACGTGGCGACGAGTTGAATTCGCCTGGTCGGATGGTGAAATTAATTTTGCCCACCCGATTGCTGAGCGGAAATAGATCATTAGCCTTATGGACGACTTTGCTTATAACATTACTCGGTAACGGAATATTAATAATGTTTGTGTGAACTTTTTTTGTATTAATCGTAATAATATGAAAGCTTTCTTTCATCTTTCGAAGAAGTTAAAAGCGAAAGCATCCGTCAGACAACAGCCAAAACGATATAATTCATGGATGGATTTGGTCTTTGTCGTTTCCGACGAACCAGGAGAGCGAAATTGGGCACACCAACCGAGCAATCAAGAAGAAGGAATTTTCGCGCGGCGGTGAATAAAATTGCCAATTATTTATATCTTTCGTCAAATAATATAGGTTTTTTTGTAAAAACTAGTTTTCTTACAATTAATTCCCAACGTTTTCACCAATTTGTGGGATGTCACTGAACGATACCCACTTGACTAATAAATGGGTTTGTGCGAGTTTTTTAAATTACTAAATTATCTAACTCTTGACGAATTTAGGGGCATGCAATGATGCCACTGATGTACATAAATATCCTCTTCGGCTCGTGACTACTTCTACATATCCTCATACTACTTACAATAGCTCGTTAAATGAATTGCGGGAATTATTGACGTTTCATTTTCGGCGGACATGCCTGAATCTTACCACCTAACAGCTTTTGTTTTTATCTACTAGCTTTAACCATAAATCATACGCGTTCGTCATACACGAACGTGTATAATTACACGAATACATACGTTGACAAATAACACGATAATCGTCTTAATTTAAAATCATATTTAAATACATACAACGTCAAATACTTTAGGGGTTTTAATCGACACTGGTGGACGGGCGGTCGGGGTTTGATTCTGGCGGTATTTCGAGTTAAGCAGCATTGTGCGTGGCCAAAACTCGGAGCGGTGACCGCTTAGCCGTGCACGGACTGGCGTATCAACAAGCGAGCGGAAGGCCAATACTTTTGATGCCTTGGTGTAGATACTTGATTTTGTATGGGTTCTCTGGTCTGTGCACCAGAGATTCAATAGAATATATACTGAGAGAAATGTATGGTGTTCTTAAGCATCTTTTAACTATATTTTATATTTCCTTGAGGGTACAATAATATTTTATAGCCATTGTTACTGCTAAAAGTATAGTACTGCTTATTAATATTTTAGCAGTTGCATGAATGATGCACACATTTCAACCGCAGCCACCAATCTTACAAATATACGTTTATTCTTCAATGCTATATAATATAATAGGTTTTCATAAAATGGATATTCCCTGATATTGTAGAAAATGTACTTCCTCAAGATTTTAATAGTGACCTGAATAGTGATGTATATATACATTGATAAAAAATGTTGCCTGTGATTTGCGACGATGTTTATAGTGATTTATACCATATTATTTGGTGCGTCATTCAAGAGTTGGTACAAGGCATCAAATGCCCGTCTATTAAATGCATAGAATATTTCATAAATCCAAAATAAAAAAAAATACGTAACTGAGAGTTTTACCCTGATGTTTTTTAAATTATAATTCGCCATTCCCTGAACCCCTGTGATGATTTATTTCGAAGAAAAATTACGCCTCATCGGAATCGAACCTAGAACCTAATTGGCTACCTTCTGCCTATCCTACGCACGCTGCCACTACGCCACCGAGTACTTTTGGCATCTTTAGCACAGATATAGCATAAGAGACAAAAGTAATTCCGGCTGTACTTCCGAATAGCTGTTACCTGCGATTTAGGTGAAATTGTGCACAGATTTTTTTTTGTAATATAAGTCGCTGTTTAAATGGATTTTCGGCGCTTCGCAATAGTTTTGTAACATATAATAGTGATTTATACCATCTTATATTATACGACCTGCTAAATGCATAGTAATGTGTGTCCTACAAGAACAGAAGGTGACCTACAATAAGAAGTGTTGAACTGGTGTCCTATTTTTGCAATGCAACGAACATACTATGTAACAGTTTGTGAGACATGCGTAGTTCTTAAAAATATTAAGCTGTGGTTGCTCGAACTGTAAATGATTTACATCTTCGCTATAAGTAAACTTTGCTATAATTTTTTTTGGAATAGTCACCTTTCATAAGGTCTTCTAACAAATTATACTCGAAAAACGTTAATGTTAACTATATGAATTGTACAAACTTGAAAAGACTAGTAGAAGTTTGACTGATGAAAACGTAACGTACAGTATACAATATGGGGGCGTACACAAATTAGGTAAAGCAACATTTCCCAATTTTTGAACCCCCCCTCTCCCGACGTAACGGGACCGTAACGCTTGGCCAGAACCCCTCCCCCCTCTTATTCCGTTACTTAATGGGTGCTTTGTCGTCAATAATTGCGATTTTTTTCATAGACATAACTAATTATGAAAGAATCGGGTTTATACTCATTTTATAAAGTATATATTCATCTAGTTGTATACCAATTTTTATGACAAAATCTTTAAAATTAACCGAGATATATGCCTTGATTTGACGACGAAAAAATAAAATTCTCTTCATTGTTCCACCGATATCTTTATGAAAGGTTATCTGTAAATTAAAAGTCAACGATTTATCGATATCTATACAAATGTAGCTATAGTTATGCGTAGCCGTTTTTTTACAGAAAGCCGACAGTTTGGACATTTTTTTCTATTTTCAAGGCTCTTTTTCCGTATTCAAGCAGTCTTTAAAAATAGTAATTATCAAATGTTAAAAACGCGGATACGTACAACCTTAGTTTCACGTATCCAGATACAAAAATGTTTTTTAAAAAGTTGAAAATCGGTTGATAAGATTTTAAGTATTCGCTCGGACAAGATCGAAAAAACTAGTTTCCAGAAAAACGCGTTCAATGTCTTCGTTCCGTGTTTCTTGACATAAAGTTATGTTTTTTCTAGAATATTGATACTTACATTGAAGTATCTAGTCGCAGGTGATATGACGGTTCTTCATCTTCATCATAGGTCACAAAATAATAAGAGCCTGTACGCTATCTATTGTAAATGATGCCACACCTGTGGGGACTGACAAGGGACATCCCTCAGATGACACCCTTCGATTTTGTTGAAATTTAGATATGTTAGAGAGCAACGAAAAGTAAACGATACATATTTTTTTTATCGGCGGAAAAACGGTTTTAAGGGCTGAAACGCACCCTCAAAAATGGGGATGTTTTTCGTTTTTCGTCGATAACGCTTTAACGGTACGAGATATTTAAAAATTTCAAATTGCAACAATGTTTATTTTTTTGTGCACTATACATTGGTGATGAAAACGATAACGTTATCGACGAAAAACGAAAAACACCCCCATTTTCGAGGGTCCGTTTCACCCCTTAAAACCGTTTTTCCGCCGACAAAAAAAATACGTATCGTTTACTTTTCGGTGCTTCATAACATATGCAAATTTCAACAAAATCGAAGGGTGTCACCTGAGGGATGTTCCTTGTGAGAGCACGTACCAGTCGCGCTACCTGTTCTGACTAATGTGACTATAACTCCGTCAATTTTTGGATTTGTAAATAAAGATGTTGCCAACATATTTTTCAATAATGTACTTTCAAGAATGATAAAAAAAAAATGTCCTCCAAATTTTGCTTGGGGTATGTGGGAAAGCTACTGTGCAAGCTCTTGCACAGTGACTCTTAAGGGGTTACCCTCACTTGCGATTTTGAAAAAAACGATTTTTTTATTGCATTTTTTTGAAGTATAAGTATCCGGGCCCATACTTCTGTATGGGCCTGGAATAGATGACTCTATGTAAGTTTACAAAAAAAAAATATTTTCTTCGGGTAAACTGAAATTGAAACTTTAAACGCGTTTTTCTCAAAATGGCATTTCTGAAGTCGGTGGCCAAGATTACTCGAACAATAATGAACCGATCTTCTTGAAATTTTGCAGGCTTATTTAATACATAAAAATGTAGTCTTAAATCGTTCGATTTTTTTTTCGAAAAAAATGGCCGTTTTATAGCCAAAAAACGGCCGTTTTTTTCGTTAAAATCGAACCATTAACTTTGACTGTCCGCCATTTTGTGAAAAATGAATATTTTTTAAAATCTTCGATTAAAAACTAGTTTATACTTATATTTGACTAAATCCATCCGCATTTTTTTTTTTCAGATGATCCACTTCGCCGCAATGTTGGTCACCGCAAACCGTGTATATAAAAACATTATTTCATTGACGGCCATTTGCCACTAAACAATGTAATATTTTTCAATAAAAAAATTACTGAAAGTTCTTCAAGATGTGTTCTTTAAGCTGGTATATTGATCGATTAAAAAAGTTTTGTAGTTTTCTTTTAAAAAAATCGTGAAAAAGGTCTTTTTTGCGCTACAAGTGGGGGTAACGCCTTAAGTGACATTGCGTATAGAAAACTGTGGGCTGTCCACGGTAAAATTGTACGCGAGGTATAAATTAAAAAGATGAACATGCAGAAATGTTGCTATTTCTGGCAGTTTTAAAATCGTAACGTAACGCAAACTTTGACCCCCACCCCATACGTAAACCGTAACGCCTGGCCGACCTCCCCCCCCCTCAATTGCGTTACGTAATTTGCATACGGCCCCTATTAGTATTTGTACGCCGATTTTGTTATAACACTGAGTCAACGATATCTACATTGTGAAGCCTTTTACAATAGTGAATAATCATTTCGGGGATAATAGATAGTCAAACACGCCACCCAAATCGCATGTTTAGGTATACTTTTCGCTTATAGTCGGGTTAACCATATTATGATTGCGGTGTCAATAAACTATAACGAATTTTACTGTCCCCTCTTTTACCATGGGCGTTTGTTATAAATACCATGAACTCTTCTATCAGTGTAGGGCCGTCTATACCAGTACGGGATTTTCACAGTTTCCCCGTACCCTCGGCAAACGCGGTATAGCGTAGCTTAAAACGGCTGTGGACGCAACGGAAGTTAGGTTAGATTAGCGAGGTGCGGGTAGAGAGTGAAAGGAAGGGAGTTCAATTGGGGTATACGTAGAAACCCACAAGAGTATACGTTGGATGTCAGGATCCAATTCAGGAATCAATTGAGACCTCAATAATACTCAAGGGGTATTCTGAAGCTTGGAATTTCAAAAAGTTTCGTAGAAATTCCAAAAATTGGTCAAGTTATGACAATTTTTGTTAAGGGTCAGATCATCCACTGCGCTACAGTAAACCGCCCGGATGCGGTTTACCCTTTTTACAAGCTTTTATTTAGCTTGCTTTGTTCGTCTTTGCTTTGTTCGTCTTTCCGGTTCAAAGTTTGTAATCCATTTTTCAAGCTCTTGCTGGCATCCGATTGAGCTGAAGTTTGGCATGCCTATGTAACTTTAGTGACAATGCAATAATATGTTGTCATGGAGCTGCTCTGATGATGGAGGTGGGAGGTGGACAATGGAACTCCTTAATAGCATACACTAGGACAGTCGAGTTTGTGCTCATTTGTTTCGTTCTTATGAGCACAGTTCATTACACATGATGACGAGAGTCTGATGATGGAGGTGGGAGGTGGACACTGGAACTCCATAATGACAAATGTTAGGACGTCGAGTTTGTGCCCATTTGTTTTGTTATCATGAGCACTTTTCATTACCCACGATAACGACAGTCTTATAATGGTAGTGGGAGGTGAGAACTGAAATTTCCTACTGGCGAATGGTAGGACAATCAAGTTTGGGCTAATAAACTTTGTTGACTTGGGCACTATTTATAATTACATTATTATAAAGTTTCTAGCGAAAAATTTATAACCTAAGGCAAGGTTTTGATTACGGCGAGGTCTGAATGAGACATGGGGGTCTGGAATGGCAAATAAATAAAATAAATAAATAAATTCTAATACTACAAAGTATAAAATAAAATAAACGTAAGAAATATTTTCAAACACAAGCTTTTATGTCATCTGCTTTGTTACTAACAAACGTTTAAAGATTTTTTATGTCGAACATCAACATTTTTTTTACAGTATGCCATTTCCGTAATTTTCAAACATTTCAAAATCTATTCGGTCATACGACAGTCTTATAGTTATATTGAAAGTACACTTTCTAATTTTTCATTTCCGATCACCTTCTTTGCGTAAACGTCCTACACCGATCGGTCATGCAACAACAGCGGCACTTCATTTAAATAATAAAAACTTCATTGTGTATCTTTATCTTTCCAATTAAAAAAAAAAACCTCATACTCGGCGAGAGTATGTATTGTGCTCAAAGTCCCAACCTCTTCATACCCTCATAAGAAAAATGGTAGGAGATGCGTTTTCAGCAAGTCCTTTTTCACCCCACCGGACGAGTGTACACGAAGCGAATACATCGCACAAGTCAGGGTTCAACGAAATCTCGGATGAATCGATTCGCGACACGAAGAATCGCGTAGCGCGGAGAAAAAACCGCAAAGCTTTCCGGTCGCTCAGGCGGCGCGAGCCGCGTGGACACGAACACAAAGCGTCAGGTGGACACAGTGACAAACGCACGCGATTCTTTATATCTCCTCTATAAATGCGGGACGGAACTCATCCGACCATCTGGTATTCATCCGCAAAGCAGTGTGCGCGTTTTTTACGTGAGCTGCGTTCGCCTATATACGAGACAGGACGTGACAAGTTTTCGACTATTGTGCTCGGTCATTCGATTTCTCGATGAACAGAAGCAAGTTTTGGTCTTTGCGGCGAGGAAACGTCGCTGTCACTGACGGACACGCAACGATACGCGTCACTGGATATATATACAGGGTGTTCTGTAATCAATGGATAATCCTGCAACTGTCGATAGGGCAAATCATGTCCTATTATATGCTGGAATTTCAGTTTAGTAAAAGTCCCACGGTTTTCGAGATTTTGGGCTTTATGTTATTTTTCGAAAAAAAATCATTTTGGTTTTTCGCATGCCGTTTCTACAAATTATATGAATCGACGATAAATAAACAACTTTTTAAAGTAATTGCCACAATATGCGTAGTACATTTTTTGTACACCGCTGGTGTACAGAAAATGATCAAAGTCAGATGTTGGTTTGTATGAAAATTCTGCATAAGATCTTTTTCCGTAAAGTTTCCTCCACTTAGGTTAAAGATAAGACTTTTCTAGATAAAACAAATAACGAAAAGTATTTTTTTTTAAACTGATTCATAAAAAGTTATAATTTGTAGAAATGGCATGCAAAAAACCAAAAGCAAATTTTTTTTTCTAAAAATAACATAAAGCCCAAAATTTCGAAAACCGTGGGACTTTTGTTAAACTGAAATTCCAGCATATAGTAGAACACGATCTCACCTATCGACAGTTGCAGGAGTAACCCTTAATTACAGGACACCCTGCATATACAGGGTTCACAAAAAAAATGTTCCAAACAAAAGTTGTACGGTGTGAAGGGGGCCATCAAATGCGACCAATTTTTTTATTTCGGTGGCGGCGCTGACGCACAGTGAGGGTCACCTCCACTGTTTTTAATGGAATAGTATATTTTTTTCAACCAATTTGTGGAGCACCTTAAGCCGCATAAAAAACATCAGGGGGTCAAAATCGTTCAAGGTCATTCAACATCAGTATTGATTATACAAATCTAAATATCCTGGATCACTACCAAATATTTGAGATATTTAGATTTGTCTTTCTTTTTAGTAGGTGACCTTGAATGACCTTGAACGCTTTTACCCCCTAATATTTTTTATGCGGCATGAGGTGCTCCACAAGATGGTTGAAAAAAAATGTACCATTCCATTTAAAAACGTGGACGTGACCTTCATTGTGCGTGAGCGCTTCCACCGAAATAAAAAAAATTGGTCGCATTGTATGGCCCCCTTCACACCGTACAACTTTAGACTGGAACATTTTTTCGTGACGTCGATAATTACCGAGTTATTTCGGGTGGCAGAGATAAGAGGGACACCCTGTATATATATAAATTCGAACCCAAATATATATATATATATATTAGTGTTTGAATTTTGGGCTCACAAATGCGTGTGTGTGTATGTATATATATATATATATATATATATATATATATATATATATATATATATATATATATATAGAGAGAGAGAGAGAGAGAGAGAGAGAGAGAGAGAGAGAGTCTCGGGGCTTTGACCGAACCCCCGCCTAGCAAGGAAGATCCAGAGTTTCTTTATGGAAAATAAATCTGACGACACCTGCTCCGCTCGGAGGGTTGTGAATGTTCGTTTCAGACGGGGATCTTTCGAAGGCCACGATATTCACTGACGCGATAATCATTATCGGCAACCGAGTAGGGAAAAATGCCGTCTCATTTTTGAAGATCGACGAACCGGGGGATACTTCGATGGTGATCAGATCGGCGTGAATATATTGCATTGAATGTATATCGACTGATAGTTCAGTATTGGATCATTTATAAAAGTAAATTAAAAATCATTCATAAAAATTAATTTAAAGATTACTCATAACAACCATATACTGATTCGAGATAAGCCAGATAGATGAAGACTGCCTTAAGGGGGGAGATACCTTTAGGCGAGGAAAAAATTGCTGATTTTCATGATTTTTTTGTAAAGGAAAGATCTCTTTAGCATCGTTGAGACTTAGGGTATGTTTTGTTGCTACTTTTGGCTGTTACATGGTATTTTTTATTAATCTTTAAAAATGGCGGAGTGATGGCACGGTCTTCTAAACAGGTTTCGGCGCATGTTGACAGGTGACATAAGACTTAGCGTCAGCGGGATTAATCTGAAAAAAAACCAGCGGACCTTTTTCTTCCATTAACACTCATACGCAGAATATGAACCGAGAAAAAATGAGAAAGGTTGAAAGTCGATTAAATGGGTCGCTTTGAAACGAAGATTGAATTTCTAAAAAAAAATGGCTGCATTTTACAATAAATTTTTGTTTTCTTTCAATTTTCAAAAGCATTTACGGTCATGTTTTAGACAATCAGGTAAGAAAAAATTATACCAAATTTCATCAGAATCATTCGATTAGTTTTTTAGCGAAACGTCACGCCAGTTTTGAAAATGCAGTTTAGAAGACCGCGTGGCATACCTACGCCATTTTGAAAGATAATTTTTTTAAGTACCATGTAACAGCTAAAAGTGGTTATTACCACTTTGGTATGGGTATGTTTTATTAAACAGGGTATATTTTATTAGTCATACCCTGAGTCTCAAAAATGGTGAAAAAATCTTTCCTTTAAAAGAAATCATGAAAATGGGCAAGCTTTTTCCTCGCCATATTATCTATTTTTTTGGATAAAAAAGTATGGTTTTAAGTATCTTTGACATGTTTCGTATTGAAACTTATATATAAATGTGGTAGATACAACGCGTTGTGCAAACCAGTGTTCGAAAAACGTCCTTCGCGGTGATGCCTTCTGCTCGGAAACAAAATCATTTGAAATATAAAAAAATCGGACCCATTCAGTTTTAGCATAATAGTATCTAGTGCTTGGACATAAGATTAAACAAAATATTGATTTTTGAAAAAATTGCCACCGTCCAAAGTGAAACGATCGATTTTCGGCGGAAAATACGCTCTATTTTCGTTGATAAAAAAAACTGGCTTGTATAGAAAAAATGTTGATGGATAGTTATGCGTGGGAAAAAAAATCCTTCGTTCAAGCACTGCTTTTTGATATGTAAAAGTAGCTCGTGAAATCAGAAGGTGATCGGTGCAGTGTTTTTTGAGATATCGTGGTCACCGATTTCGAAAAAGTCATTTTGAGAAAGAACGCGTTCAAAGTTTGCCGCATCGCGAAACCTACCTATAAACGCCCATACCTCCTTCGATTTTGAGTCGATCGACTTAACATTTTCAGAGAATACTTTTTCAATGTCAAATTTCAAGAGCCGGTTGAAAACAAAGAATCAATATTTTTTTAAATATCAACTGGTAAGCCCTTAAGGGGTGAGATGCAGTCAGAATTTTCAAAAAATCGATTTTTTCTTCTTACATTTTCTCGAAGTATGATGTTTCGAAAATATTGCCGGAAAATTTCAAGTCAATCCGATGAATAGTTTCCGGGATATCCCATAATTAGTAAAGGGGCGTCGAGTCCCCATGGTAGGTAGGTTACGACCAAGATTATCGCCCTTTATCTCCAATTGTCATGGATGCCATAAAACCAATTTATGAAGATCTGAGTAATAATAAATTACTTTCTAGGTGTATCGGTGGCTTCAATCAAAACAATAACGAAAGCTTCAATCAGCTAATTTGGAAAATAAGCCCAAAAACAGTGTGTAGTAGCAGTACTATTGTAGAAATTGCTGCATATGTTGCTGCTTGTGAATTCAATCAAGGTAAACACACATTGTTACTGATCATGAATACACTTGGCATTAATTGTGAACCCGATTCTCACCGGTACACAGAAAGAATCGATTCTCAACGTATAGACGTGGCTGACAAACGCGCAAACGATAATACCCGGAAAGGCAGAATGCTTCGAAGACAACAACAAATTTATATTTTGGAAGCTTCCACATCGGCAGAAACCCTATTGTATGGGCCAGGAATTGATGATTCGATGTAAGTAATTTTTCCATTAGTATTTCTATACATAAATCAAGTGTAAAATTGGAAAACGCTTTCAGAAATGTTCAAAAATGTATTACTCAAAAACTATAAACTTTAGCAACATTTTATAAAGAATACTTTCGTTTTAAAATTGCCCAAAATATTTTTGTTTTAAATAATACATCCCGAAAAACTTTACATTTTTGAAAAATTGTTTTAACAATTGGCTATAAACAATTGAATGCTCGACTTTTCGGCAAAAATTGTAATATTCGGATTCAGCAGATCAAAATACATAGAAAAGTTTAGCCTCATCCATCGAGCTCAAAATTTTACGAACATTTAATACCGTATTCACATCGAAAAACTTTAAACGCGTTTTTCTCGAAACTATGTTTTTCAAGTCGGTGACCACTATAATTAAAAAACTACTCTTTGATGAAATTTGGTGTGCTATCAATAAGCACACCAAATTGATTGATAGCACTTAAAACTAGTCCTTAATCGAAGGATTTTCATTTTTGTTGAACATTTCTATTTTTTTTTAACTTTTAACTGTATTAACTACATTAAACTTTTATTTTATACTTTAGTTTAAACTATATTTTAACTTTTAACTGTTTTAACTATATTAAGAAATATTTTATTTTTTCAATTAACAATTCCATGGCATCCTCCAATGACGAATTTAATAACACCAAGTCATTTTTTTATTTCAGTGTACGATCGATGCATCGGGAGGTATGGCGGACCCCCCGTGGTACGTGAAAAATAAAACCGCGAATATGGCAAAATATCACGCTGTGCGATCGGCCGTGGTGCGAAGTATAGAAGGATCATTTGTCGCGATGCAACGGCGCTCATGCACAACGGTATACAAAGGCGCAACATCGATGAAGGCTTCCGCGACGGTGCAGCAGCCGAGACCCTTCCATCATTCGCCTTGTCTCCGTCTATCACGGCGTCGCGGGACGAGCAAAAGGCTATACAGGTAGAGGGGAAGAAGGGCGGCGGTAGATACGGCGAGGACGACCCGCCACTCACGGCGCCGTAAAAAAGCCTCGGGAATGTCACTGAATGATGGACCGCGAGAGACCGCCGGCCCCCGGTAAGTAATTCTTCGGCAATTACATAATTACTCGTGGTTAAGGCGCGCTCTTGTGAACCACTGCCACTCTTTCTCTCTCTCTCTCTCTCTCTCTCTCTCTCTCTCTCTCTCTCTCTCTCAACCCTCTTTCTCTCTTTTTCTCTCTCCTGGTTTTTCTCTCGAATGTAGCAAGAGGTAAAAGTAGGGAGAGAAAGAAGAAAGAAAGAGCGAGAGAGACAGAGAGAGAGAGAGAGAGAGAGAGAGAGAGAGAGAGAGAGAGAGAGAGAGAGAGAGAGAGAGAGAGAGAGAGAGAGCAAGATCTTGTGAGCTCGTCGCCCCGTACACAGTCGTTACGATATTTACTACTACATAATGGCTGCCCCTACTGCCTGGAAGCAGTCGTTGGAGAATCGAGAAGAAACCAGCGTGCTCTGTACCGACGGCTTTGCAAGTAGTGGCGGCAGCGAAGAGCAAACTCACATTGATATATATGTATATTGATATATATATATATGTGTGTGTGTGTGTGTGTGTGTGTGTGTGTGTGTGTGTGTGTGTGTGTGTATACATCAATGTGAGTATAATACACCAATAGGTATAAATATACCTAGATGTATTTGTACCTGTATTGGCGTCCTCGACTCGCGGACTCGCACGAAGGTCGCACTGACAGGTGAATCTCCGAAACTATGTGTAGTAACGCGTATAGGTAATTCGTTGGGATGAGTGCTCGCGCCATCTTTGAATTTTACGACCCCGGGGAGACGCGCGTCGTAATAAAAATGCATTCGATATTTCTCGAGCTCCGCGAGTTGAGCAATTTCATTTCGGGAAAATAACATATAATTATATAATAACGTACAATAATTTGAGCAGGAGAGATCGCGTGTTGGTAATGTGTCATTCCAAATTTGAGTTTTTGAAAAGTTCGAGCATTCAGCCGCTTGGACAATGAAGACGACAGTGTGGAAAATCCGCTCTTGTTAGGTGCACGATCGTCTATTGGCTTGTGACTCGGGACACCGAGTGATGTACCTTTTTTAATGTTTTTAGCGGGGGCGAAGAGACGGCGAGGCTTAGAATGTTTTTTTTTTGGGAGAGTTCTGGATTGATTGGGTAAGAATTCTGGGGATTTTGGGTTTGTTTGGGCAGTGCCACTGATTACGATACTTTGGTTGTGATCAGTTTGATAAATTGTTTACGGGCGGATGACATAGAACGATACATACTCGAGATAATTACGATGCAAATCTTCACGCGCTCGTTAAGGGCGACATTAAAAGCGTATTTATGGACGAATTAATTTTTGTTCGAATGAGTGATAAACTAGCGTGAAATTCCGCGCGGATGTTGGGCAAAAAATTGGCCTCTATAATGTAACGTTGATGATTCTTCGCGAAAAAAGTTCGCGGAGGAACGTCCTTAATGACTGTAACCGCGAGGACGGACTTAATCGCAAGCAATAAGCACCTACACCTAGAATCTATCCTCGTTTCGGATAATTAGAGTAATAATAACGGATTGAGGCTAACAGGGGAAGTGGGCTGATCACTTTGCGCAGCAATAGGTTCGTTGCGCGGGAACTATTACCCGCGGCAATTGGTGCCCCGTGAATACGTTCACGAGATAAATATTTGCGCGATAAGTGTAAGTGTTGGCGCGAAAAAAAAGAAGAGCTTTTATGACCGTGCGGGCACCGCGGAGAAAATAAAAATTACTCGCACAAGGGCGAAAAAAAAACTCGCGGCTCTATAATGACACGTGATGCGACGAAGGACTCGTAAAACTTGTGATCAATCGATGACGCATTCGCAATGTACTTTATATTGTTCGATCATGAAACAGACTCCATACCGTGCAAGTTTGAAATAGGGTACATTTTTCTTTATGCGTGAAACCTGAATATTCCGTAACGATGCATGGCATCGAAATTTTCGAAACTCTTCCTGGGGCAAAGGACGAGTTTGGAAACGCCGCAGTATCGATGCGTCCCGAGCGGAAATTAAGTTAGGACCGTGCATGCTCGGGTGCACATTAATTTTCTCCAACTTCGTTGAAAGTTTCGAAACGTCATGCGGACGCTTGAGGGTCGGTCATGCCGTTTTACTGAGGGCCCTCAGGCTTTGCAAGTTTGACCTATTCTGAAATTATTAAACAAGCGTAGCTTTCGTTGAAAAAATCGTGACTGAAGGAAATGAACAGTCTGAAATAAAGATAAAACTCAAAATTGGGATTTTTCAATTTACCGATTCTCAACGTGATGTTACGTTTCGAACTATCTAAACGTTGGGCTACAATTCTCATAGGTTTAGTTTATTTTTCCATCCGCCATTTTGAAACCGTGAGACATATCACACCTTAATGAGATTCAGTAACGGTGGTAAGCTCGAAATATGTATTATTATACGAGATAAACGTAAATTGTCACTCCAACTTTAGAAATTTTCCATGTCCGAAAATTACACAGCTACACAAAAAAAAAGTAGATTGTGCGACGAATCGGACTATACTTTTCCGATGCATTTTGAGCTGCTGAATCGATATTCGAAGTCAAAATTAAGATCCGGTGTACCATTTTTTTGATAACTTAAAAAAATGATTTAAATACGCCATTATTCTCGTTTAGCGTCAACTAGATCGCTTTGGGAGGGTCCGCTGGCTTCAGTATACTTAGATATTCATATATTCACATAAGGTTAGAAGTATTAACACCGTAGGAACAAAAAAAAACGGATCCAGGACCGGCGGAAACCGTATATCTGGTGAAAACTACGCAAAAAACGTAGTTTGCCCTCATTTTTATGACGCCAACACGTTTCAAACACTTCTGAGACTTATACATCTGTAAATTCTTTCCCCGACCTATTTTATACTTACAACAGCCGATATTACTCCACCGACGACACTCCAAAATATGTGGGACCGCTTGAAAATGTCTATCGCTTTTTGCTAAAACGTACTTGTTTTTCTTCAAACAACCTATGTAAGGGATTTCTTTTTCGTTTTATTCCTTTCCTGGAAGTTTCCCTCTTCAACATCCAACAGAAATCGGCCATCATATTAATATCCCAACGTCCCTGATATCGACGTTACATTTCTTTGAGATCTTGATGGGAACGCTCTCCCTGTTCTTCATTGTAGGCGCCAAGGTTTTCAGAAAATGAATCCAGGTGAGAATGTAGAAAGTGCAATTTAAGATTCATCAAACAATCTTGTTTACCGTAGTTGATGACCATTTCCCTGGCAATTTCTTCGTAATTCGGACTTTTGTTATTGCCTAAAAAGTTCTCAACGACCTCTTTGAAACTGCTCCACGCGGCTCTCTCTGAGTTGTTCATTGTCGTGATGAATACTTCATCTCTCAACATCTTTCTGATTTGTGACCCATCGAAAATCCCCTCTTTTAACTTAGCATCCGATATGTTGGGGAATTGCCGTTACAAATAAATGAAACATTTTCCCTCTTTGTTCAAAGATTTCACGAACTGCTTCATCAACCCAAGTTTAATATGCAAAGGGGGTACCAAGATTCTATCGGGTTCTACTAAACGTTCTTGGATGATGTTGAGTGCTCCTGGATTCGGATTCGTTCTATTGGGCCATACTTTGTCGGTGTAATGGTTTTTCCGATCCCTGCTATCCCATAAACATAAGAAGCAGGGATTTTTTGTTGGCGTTATAAAAATGAGGGCAAAATACGTTTTTTGCGTAGTTTTCGCCAAATATACGGGTTCCGCCGGATCTGGACCCGTTTTTTTTGTTCCTATGGTGTTAATACTTCTAACCTTATGTGAATATGTGAATATCTAAGTATAATAAAGCCAGCGGACTCTCCCAGAGCGATCTAGTTGACGCTAAACGAGAATAATGGCGTATTTACATCATTTTTTGAAGTTATCTAAAAAATGGTACACAGGATCTTAATTTTGACTTCGAATATCGATTCAGCAGCTCAAAATACGTCGGAAAAGTATAGTCCGATTCGTCGCACAACCAACTTTTGTTTTTGTGTGGCTGTGCTATTGACGTTTTTTGAGAAGCTGTATTCTAGAGGAAACATCCAGTTTCTAGGTGAGTTTTTGGGAATTAAATGTGAAGAAACGGTTAAATCTACAGTGTTAGTATTTCACGTTTATATTTTTAACTGTATGAAGTAACATCTAAAAAAATTTCAAAGGTTTCGATACGTAATTGTACATAATATTTTATGTTGCGCAGGTCATGGCGCAACATTTTTTTATCGTCGGGCGTTGTGATTATGGCGGTCCTTGTCATCTGAAACGAACGATTAACATTTTTTTAAAGTCCTTACGAATGTAGTTATCGTTCGGCCCTATCTTTTTTATTGCTTCATACTTACTATTTATCCGGGTCACGAGGAGTGGAAATTTAATTGTAAAAATCAGAGTACTCTTTTTCAAACGCCGGCATTTCGCAAATTGTTCACAAAATTTTTTGATAGAGGGCCAAATGATAACCACATTCGTAAAGAATAGAATTTAAAAAATCGTTTGGTCCAAATGACAGGGACGGCCACAATCGCAACGCCCGACGACAAACAAATTTCGCGACATGACCTGCGCAACATCAAATATCAAGTACAATTTCGAATAAAAGTATCAATACAATTTCGAATAAAGTATCAATACAATTTCGAATAAATTTAATTTCCAAAAAATCACCTTCGAAGTGGCCATTTACACTACTATAGGGCCTTGAAGTAGTACGAGCGCGCAAACTTGATTTCTATAGATTTTGTTCAAATTTTATCCAGACATTGTTCATATCATTATGCATGTTTGAGTGGAATTTCAGAAGAGTCGACTATTTAGTTCGGGAGATAATGGGTTTTAAAATTGCCACTTTTAACACTGCAGGGTCTGCATTGAAATTTAGACTCTATAACAAAAAGACATATGGCAACGCCGCATCGTTCCACGAATCTAATGACGTGAGTTTGCGCGGCATATTTAAAATAATACTGCAACACACATTTTTATTTGGAAGTAATTTTTAATCGGACAAAGTTTTTAATTAGTTATGAATAAACCAGCACTTTTATTTGTTAATGAAGATGACATAAACAATATAAAATATTAACATTTATAATGCAAATATTTTTTATCACAAAATTTTTAACTTTAGGACACGATAATTATTTTTTCTCGAAATATTGAACAATACTGTTCTGCGGTGTTGCCATATGTCTTCTTATTATAGGGGACAAGTATTTTTTACGGAAAATTATTCTGTCTAAATTTCAATGCAGACCCTGCAGTGTTAAAAGTTGCAATTTTAAAACCCATTGTCTCCTAATCTAAATAGTCGACTGTTTTGAAATTTCACTCAAACATGCATAATGATATGAATAATGTCTGGTTAAAATTTGAACAAAATCTATAGAAATTACGACTGCGCGCTCGTACTACCTTAAGGCGCTACCCCCACTTGTAGCGCAAAAAAGGCCTTTTTCATGATTTTTTTTAAAGAAAACTACAAAACTTTTTTAATCGATCAATATACCATCCCAAAGAACATATCTTGAACAACTTTCAGTAATTTTTTTATTGAAAAATATTACATTGTTTAGTGGCAAATGGCCGTCAATGAAATAATGTTTTTATATACACGGTTTGCGGTGACCAACATTGCGGCGAAGTGGATCATCTGAAAATAAATGCGGATGGATTTAGTCAAATATAAGTATAAACTAGTCTTTAATCGAAGGATTTTAAAAAATATTCATTTTTCACAAAATGGCGGACAGTCAAAGTTAATGGTTCGATTTTAACGAAAAAAACGGCCGTTTTTTGGCTATAAAACGGCCATTTTTTTTTCGAAAAAAAAAATCGAACGATTAAAGACTACATTTTTATGTATTAAATAAGCCTGCAAAATTTCAAGAAGATCGGTTCATTAGTGTTCGAGTAATCTTGGTCACCGACTTCAGAAATGCCATTTTGAGAAAAACGCGTTTAAAGTTTCAATTTCAGTTTACACGAAGAAAATATTTTTTTTTGTAAACTTACATAGAGTCATCTATTCCGGGCCCATACAGAAGTATCGGCCCGGATACTTATACTTCAAAAAAATGCAATAAAAAAAAATCGGTTTTTTAAAAATCGCAAGTGGGGGTAACCCCTTAAGGGGTCTTCTCACTTTAAACGCTACAAAAGGCTATTTTCATAATTTTTTTCATAGGTTTATATGATAGATATTGATATAAAAGTTGTTACACTTAATAAATACACTTTCGAAATATATTTTTTAACAATAATTTATTTAAGTTACTATTTATAGACAAAAATGGTAGTTCAAAAATGTCCTAAAAAATTGTAGGTCTGCGCTGTTGATGAAATCTCGGAGATGGATCATCCGAAACAAAAAATCAAACGGTTTTAGAAGCAGTATGTTAATGGCCATAGCGCATATCATACGATTTTTGATTTATGAAAAAATAACAAAATGGCGAACATTTTTCGAAAAAAAACGTGTTTTTCACCGATTGTAGCAAAAAAACAGTAAATGTAAAAATTTAAAAAAATGTTTGACATGCTTTATAGCTATAGATGTAAAGAATATGTGGTTAAAATTTCATAAGGATCGGTTGAGTAGTTTCGAAGATTTTATCAACAAGCCGTCGAAAAACGTTGTTTCGAGAAAAACGAGTTTAAAGTTTGTTTGAGTTACATAAATACATTCAAACAAAATTCCTATGTATTTCGAAAGTATATTTATTCAGTGAAACAACTTTCACATCAATATCTATAAGCCTATCGAAAAAAATCATGAAAATAGCCTTTTTAAGCGTCTAAAATAAGAAGACTCCTTAAGTACGATTTATCTAAAAACCTAATGTGACAAATGATCTGACTAAAAAAAAGGTTTTTGGGAACGTTTATTTTT
Organism: Ophion slaviceki; assembly: GCA_944452715.1. Classification (NCBI taxonomy): domain Eukaryota; kingdom Metazoa; phylum Arthropoda; class Insecta; order Hymenoptera; family Ichneumonidae; genus Ophion; species Ophion slaviceki. The sequence goes on along the minus strand of CALYCA010000066.1, from coordinate 673 downwards.
CGAAAGCTGCGTTAATGATTACTTAGATTATTGATACGAATTTCCAATAGATTGTCATTCATTATCCATCATGCTATGCGGGTAGACATTTATTTTCTGCAATAATAAAACCCTAAGTTCTTGATTTTTAATTTTTCGACTTTACGAGCTTTTCCCTGAATTCATATAATATGAAAGTCGATTGATCGAAAAGTGAAAAAATGGCCACTCGTCTTTTTCCTTGAGTTTTCATTTAATCTGTTTGTCGTACTGTTTCTTTCTCACTGCCCACGTACTCGCTGTACGAAGTTTCGTGAAATATTTCGCTGGTTACAAATCGTTCGTTTCAGATGACAAGGGCCTCTGCGATCTCAACTCCCGACGATACAAAATTTTCGAGACATGTCCTGCGCAACATCACATATTATGTACAATTTCGAAGAGAATGCTTTGAAAAAATTATAGATGTTACCTCAAATATGTTTAAATATAACTGAAAAACTAGCACGGTAAATTTAGCCGTTTCTTCAAATTTAATTCCCAAAAAATCACTTTGCAAATGGGTGTTTACACTAGAATACGGCCTCAAGCCCTAAAAGGATTCCAAATTTGATTGGGTCTCCCGACAAGTTTTCGTACCGAGTAGCATTTCCCTTCGCGTTGAGCAAGTCTCGAAAAACTTCCAAAAACAAAC
>CALYCA010000065.1:30000-44774 GCA_944452715.1 Ophion slaviceki | reverse complement strand
AAAAATTTTGAAAAAAAAAAGTTCCCAAACGGTCAATTTTTGAAAAAGTTCTGGCAATTTAAAAATAAAAGAGCGGTTTTTTTCAAAAATTCATTACTTTTTTTGAGTCGGGAAAAAAAATTTGAAAAAATTCTGAAAAATAACTTTCGGGGGGTAGAAAAAGATAGAAAATTTTCAGCGAAATCAAAGGGGGTCAGGTAAAAAATTTGTCGATTTGACATGGAATGACCCATATATATATATAGGCTAGTAAAGAGACAGGCTTTTGATCTGTACCGTATCATAAATAAAGCGATGCCAGTTACGCCCGTTTATTATTCGCTCCAACTCTCTCTCTCTCTCTCTCTCTCTCTCTCTCTCTCTCTCTCTCGCTATATATATATATATATATATATATATATATATATATATATATATATATATATATATATATATATATATATATATATATATATATATATATATATATATGCGCGCTTGCATATGTCGCGTCGAGCAATTCATACGCATATTGGTACGTCAGGGAACGCGAGAAACAAATTCGATACGCCAATCAACCGCCCAGCTATATATCATTTACCACACGAGAGAGTATACTCGCGACCACCTGTCTGTCTTTCTCGCTGAAAGATATCGCTCAACGACGGGACACTGTAACTACGTGTAAAATATACGATTATACGACCATGCAAACACATATATATAGCTAGACATAGGGGAAGAATATTTTGAAGCCGTTATATCTATGCATTGTTGACTATCAGGACATCTGGCTAATTTGAGGACGGTCCTTAAATTATCGTTTAAACGAATCGTTGATTCGGGGCCACAGGATCCTCCTTGAAATGACCTTTACACAAATATGCTTGCGTCAATCGAAAGGTGATTTTTCAAGACATTGGGATGTACATATTGTTGAGTATGGGGACAATTGGCTACTCTGAGGACCGTCCTCGAAGTCTTTAAAATCACCTTTTTCTATATATATATATATATGGATATGTAGATAAAATGACATTTTACGAGCAATTATATTATAGTACGGTAGGTGTACGCACGAATATGTATATATATATATATATATATATATATATATATATATATATATATATATATATATATACACGTATGTATGTATGTATGTATGTATATATGTGCGTGTGCACCTGAACGGAGACGAAGACTTACATAAATCATAATCAAATCAAACGCGAGACACGATATTAGCATAATTCGTTCGCCCGCGTTTCATCTCATCCGTAAACGTATACATATACATACCCGCGTGTGCACAATGCCTATGCGTATACAGCGCTTATTATTTTGATTCAATTAGACAGCCGAGATCTCCGCCACGCGATCTCGGCCCGCGCGCGTTAGCGTGAGAAAAACAACCGAAATGAAAAAACGCGGAAATAAAGCGAGGGTGGAGTGCAATTTTTGTTAATTTTCCATCGCAACGCGCGAAGCCCCTCGGTGAGACACTTCCCACGCGGTCGACCGGACACTCGCGATTCGCAAATCGCGTTTTTCCTTTTTTCCCGTGGTGCGGGACGGAGGGGCGAATTTTTGGATGGGAACTGCTGGGCCGAGGTTTTTCATTCTCAAAGGATTTATTTTTTATTCGCTAACAATTTATTTTTTATTCGCAAAGAATTAATTTTCATCTGCAAAGAGTTTATTTTTTATTCGCAGAGAGCTTATTTTTTAGTCATAGAGCATTTATTTTTTATTCACAACGTGTTTTTCTTTATTCGTGAACAATTTATTCTTTAATCGCTAAAAATTTATGTTTCACTCGCAACGAATTTCATTCTTTGTTCGCAAAAAATTAATTTCTTATTTGCAAAGAATTTTCTTTTCATTTAAAAAAAACTTATTCTTTATTCGCAGAGAACTAATTATTGTTGGCAAAGAAATTATTTTTTTTTCTTGAAAAGAATTTTTCTTTGTTCCGTCACACTTTTTTTTATTAGCAAACAATTTATTATTTATTAAATGATTTTTTCACATTTCAATTTTGCGTATGGAACGATTACGCGAGCGAGCCACGCGTGGCCTCAGGAAATATCACATAATACTACGGTTTTTCTTTTTCCTGTTTTTTTCCCACGGAATTGTTTGAGTAACATTTTTTTCGTATATATATATGTATATATATATATATATACATATATATATATATATATTTACACACACATACATATCGTCGACAAGATACTGGATCTGATTTCACGGCCCGGGGCCAAAAAGCACGATCATCGCGCCGCTGGAAGCTGCGAGCTCTCTGCGTCGATTGCACACTACACAGCATCGCCTTATTCATACGCAGGACTTTTGATATTATTCATACCGCCTCGCGCGCAATAAAATCTAACGAAACCACGAAGAGAACAATGAATGAATAATTCCAGGGGCTGCATTCGATTCAAGCACCAGCATCGTTATGTACTATCGTATTGTGTGTCGGTTCTGACTGTCATCCGCACTTTCGAAATGCATATATATATGCGTTCGAGCTCTAAAGATGGTGCAAGAATTTCTTTGAACCAGTTGGAAACTCGGAGAGCTGTGAAAGAAAAAATGGTGTAAAAATAAATAAATGCATGAACAAATAAATAAATGAATATAAGGGTAGAAAAATAAATAAGGGAATGAATAAACAGGGAAAAATCGAATAAGTTGGGCACGTAAAAAGGAAAAGCCCCTGTACAATGGAACAAACATAATGTTAAAGAAAAGATAATAAAGCAATATTTTCCCCATCGTGTATATTTTATGCACAGTTTGTCAAAAAGATATTTTGTATTTCTCGCTTTTTCTCCATGTGTAATTGAAATAAGCTTCATCGGATAAAATAGTCAGCGAAAATATTTTTCTCTATTTGAAATCATTTTAAAAAATCGACCGTATATACGGCAGTATATACAGCGCGTATATCACTTATGGAAATTAATAATACGATCATAGCGAAGCTAGTACTCAATAAATTAACGACTGTCTTTGATAAGTAAAAAAATATTTAATCGTTTTTGATACATTGTCAACAAGTGTGGTCGTCGAATTAAAAATAATTGGAATTCATTCATTTGGTTATTTCATTAAATTATCTAAACGATCAATTTAGAAAAAAATAATAAATAACAAAAATAAAAATAAATAACGAAAAAAATTAATAATAACGAATTAATTTGAACAAATCTTCATTTATTTCGAATATATTGTCAAAAAAGTGGGTGACGAATTTTAAGCTTTTTCACATATGCACATACGAGAAAGATGAAGAATACGCAAAAATATACCATTCGAAATTGAATTGCACTTACAATTGCCCAAATAAATCGTTATTGACTTTATTTATTTGAATTAAATTATTTCAAATTATTCATTCCAATTATTGATCTAAAATGATGAATTGTTGAGTATCGATTTCGTTGATTTATATCAAAACATGTTATTCCCTATTCTTCAGCTCTTTCCTATACACATATATTTACGAAAAAGTTGAAGAAGAAGGAAAAATATTTTTCAAAATCAATTAAAAAAAATAAATAAAGATTTTTGTCATTTATTACAGACGATCGTTAACTTATTAGGTACCACCTTCCCTATTGTCAAATTATTTATTTCCATAATTAATATCCACGCTACCTATCTACATATTTATATGTAAAGTATAAAAAAAATCTCAGAATAGAGAAAAACATTTTTAAACCCATCACATCATCGCGGACAACCGAATTAATTCCGAGATCTAGCAATATTGACCGCATCAAAACGAAAAAACGTGAAATTCTTAATACCCGACGAGAAAAAGGATCGCAGAAGAATAAAAAAATCAATTTCGTAGAAAAATGGACTAATTTCATGCCATGGTCGAGAAATGCGTGAAATGTCATCATCATCATCATGATGATCGTGAAGCCGCGGAGTACGATCCCATCGAACGATTCCCGCGCCGCACACTATTAGGGGGCATGGCTGCGCGTGACGACGTCGACGATTACAAAGGACGAGCGAGTTTCAAAGAAACAGAGCCATTCTACCTTTCATGGTGTGGGACGTCTCGGGCGAGGGGGCAAAAAAGAATAAAAAGCGAGAAAGAAAGAGAAAAAAACGGGACCTCGTCCTCGAGTGACAGGTTTTTAGCCCAAGTCCGAATGGAAATCTCGAACTACGTGTATATCGGTCCTTCTCTTTCTCTCCCTCTCTTTCTCGTAAAAGGTACTTTGGATGATTTAAAGACTTGGCTCTTTCACACTGATGTCCTATTACGTGCAAGAAGGAGGACGGTATAGTCCTCGGAAGCTCGAAAAGGTTTTTGCCTCTCTCTCTCTCTCTCTCTCTCTCTCTCTTTTTCTCTCCCTTACTTGCTCCCTTCCACCCCTCTCTTTTTGTTGCATTGGTACACAGCTCTATTACACCGACCTGTACACCTCCCTTGACAATTGAATCGCTCTCAGCTCGCCCTACAAAACGCGCCGTCCTGTAATACACTACCGTGGATTGGGGTCACTTTGATCAATTTTGAAAAAAAAAATCCATATAATTCTTCAATAGCGCAAAAAAAAGTTTAATGGGACTTCAACGTTTATTAGTATTTTTATCTTCCAAATTACAATTGAAAATATTTTAAAATAAATTAGAAAAAAAAATAATTAGTCGTGATCAAAGTTATACTGAGATTGGGGTCACTTTGATACCCCCCTTTTTTCTTCATGAGAACCGAAAGTGACCCCTTAGAGGAGCATTTTTCCTAAAGAAGACAAAAAAACGGTCAACGGGATGGAAAGTTACAACGATTTTTATTGTGTTGGGGTTACTTTTATCGAACAAATATTACACCTTTACTTTTCGAAATCAACTTTATTGATAAACAACCGGTATTTTATATTTATTTATGCGGTGACACATCTATAAACTTCGAAACATTTTAAAAACTTGCAAAAACAAGTTGTAATGCTTATGTCCACCTAGGTATCTGAAGCCCAAGACGAGTTCATATTGGTTTCATCAGGAACATGTTTCACTTAACGGGTTACCCCCCCTTGTAGCGCAAAAAAGGCCTTTTTCATGAATTTTTTTAAAGAAAACTACAAAACTTTTTTAATCGATCAATATACCATCTTAAAGAACACATCTTGAAGAACTTTTAGTAATTTTTTTATTGAAAAATATTACATTATTTAGTGGCAAATGGCCGTCAATGAAATAATGTTTTTATATACACGGTTTGCGGTGACCAACATTGCGGCGAAGTGGATCATCTGAAAAAAAAATGCGGATGGATTTAGTCAAATATAAGTATAAACTAGTCTTTAATCGAAGGATTTTAAAAAATATTCATTTTTCACAAAATGGTGGACAGTCAAAGTTAATGGTTCGATTTTAACGAAAAAAACGGCCGTTTTTTGGCTATAAAACGGCCATGTTTTTCGAAAAAATAAAATCGAACGATTAAAGACTACATTTTTATGTATTAAATAAGCCTGCAAAATTTCAAGAAGATCGGTTCATTAGTGTTCGAGTAATCTTGGTCACCGACTTCAGAAATGCCATTTTGAGAAAAACGCGTTTAAAGTTTCAATTTCAGTTTACACGAAGAAAATATTTTTTTTTGTAAACTTACATAGAGTCATCTATTCCGGGCATCAAAAAAAACTGCACTTCAAATTGCACTTCAAAAAAATGCAATAAAAAAAATCGATTTTTTCAAAATCGCAAGTGGGTAACCCCTTAAGGGGAAGGTAGGGGTTTCAGCGTGAAAAAAAAACACTTTTTTGCGATTTTTTTCATCTATATGGATAGAGTAAATTTATTGAAACATTTTGTACATTGTTAAGTGTCATTTTAAGAAGATTCCGTGAAATTCGCACGCGAATATATCCACCAACAAGCCGGTGACAAAGCTTTTCCAAGAACGCCTTTGGAAAAACACGATTTGCGGTGTTCACTGTATCTCAGCTAGAAATTATCTGAAACCAAGTACCATTAAAATTTAGTCGAAGTATCATCAAATCCTCCCCCCAACGGTCTTTGATAATTTTTTTTTTTCATTTCTAAGTTTTTAGTGTTCATGTAAAGTGAAAAGTGCTATTTTTCACGAAAAATTCCGCCATTTTGGGGGTGGAAAACCCCCTCAATGTAAAAAAAAATCTCAAACTAACCGTTGGAGGGAGGTATTTTATATGTAGAAAGTGTGTACCAAGTTTGAAAAAAATCAGTCATGTAGTTTTCAAATGGCAGTGAACACGGACTTTGAAAAAGTGATTTCGAGAAAATCGCGCCACCGGCTTGTTTGTGGATCTTTTCGCGTACAAATTTCACGGAATGTTCTTGAAATGATACTTAACAATGTACAAAAGGTTTCAATAAATTTACTCCATCCATATAGATGAAAGAAATTCGCAAAAAAAGTGTTTTTTTTTCACGCTGAAACCCGTACCCTCCGCTTAAGAAAAACTCTTAGTAAATCTTAAACATAAACTATCCTATATATGGTGCTTCTCCCCTTCTTTGGTTCTTTTTGATCGTTTTTTGGTAGCAACTTCCGGTGGCAAAAAATGTCATTTTCATAAATTTCGTCTAGGGTCTAAATTTGAAGCTGGTGAATCGCAGAACTGAGAGAGTTGAGTGTCGGCGTTGGGAAAGGGCGCGGGAGTCTTTGGATCGGAGGGATCGGTACCGGAAGTGGGAGCGTGATCGATTCGCGGCCGCCTGGAGGCGGCCGTATCTCGAGGGCCACGTTAGACCCGTTCTTACGCTAATATGAAGGCTTCCGGAGTATGAGAGAGAGAGAGAGAGAGAGAGAGAGAGAGAGAGAGAGAGAGAGCCAGGTTGAATTGAGATCCCAGAAGCGCATCTTTCGAGCGCATCGGGTGGCCACCCGCGGTGCGAAGAAGTAGAAGATCTCTCACCGTGGCAATCGCGAAGAGAGAGAGAGAGAGAGAGAGAGAGAGAGAGAGAGAGAGAGAGAGAGAGAGAGAGAGAGAGAGAGAAGGCAAGCAAGCAAAAGGAGCGCGTGTTTTACGTGTCTTCATCTCTTTAAAGGTGGCGCGTTAGCATTTATTAGCAGTCGGTTAACAGGTTACACCTATCTCGTGGCCGGAAAAAAAGAGAAATTTTCGTGATTTTTTTCTGGAGCAACGTATGCAGTTTTTCATTTTTTTAAAAATCTTACATTAAAGATCATGATTTTGTGTATCTGTCAATTTTTTTCTATGAAAAAACATTTATAAATGTGGTAGATACGATGGTCCTTCGCGGTGACCACTGCTGCTCTGCGACAATTCATACGAGATAAAAAAATCAAACGTATTTAGTTTCTGCATTGGACTAGTGCTTGGACAAAGGATTCAATGAAATGTTGATTTTTATGAAAATGGCCACAGTCCAAAGTGAAAGTATCGATTTTCAGTGACGGAAACGCTCAATTTTCGTGGTTAAAGAAAACTATGCGTCGAACAAAAGTAATTACCTACAAACCTACAACGTAAAATTATATTAATGAAACTTGGGTTGAATGGTCTTTGATGAAATTTGCTTCTGAAATGTTTCTAACGGAACACGTAGAATTGTATTGGGGAGCATTGATACGAAGTTTCCAGTACATCTGACTAGAAATTTCTTTTACCATACAAACTATGCTACCCCCTTTTCCCCTTAAGGACTTAATTTCCAAAAACGCGGGAATTTCATTGATTGTGTCTAGGAGCAGTGTACAAAGGTTCAAGTAAATTTGATCCGATTTTTTTTATTTTCTGTACAAACTTTGCCACCCCTTCATTTAGGGGTTGAATTTCAAAATACGCTTTAAAAACGTATTTTAATAATTGTATCTTCTGACCAAATTTTTTTTACTTTCCATATAAACTTTGCAACCCCTTTTCTCCCCTTAAGGGCTGAATTGCGAAAGATCCCTTCTTAGATGGTCCCTACATAACGAAATCAACATGCTCTCCAAATTTCACATTTCTACATTTAACGGTTCAGACTGGGCGACGATGAGTCAGCTAATCAGTCAGTCAGGGCTTTGCCTTTCATATATCTATATAGATAATATAATTTTAATAATTATCTAATTTTAGATTTAATTTATATTATTAGTTAATTATAATATTTAAAATTTAATTAAAATTTGAAAAATGATTTAGTATAACAATTTTTTTTATAAGAAATTTCTACCAAATAGTACATATTGCTAATACAATACAAACGCGCACAACTCCCTGAATTTTGAGCAAACCGACTTGAAATTTTCGAAGAATAATTTTGAAATGTTATACTTATACAGAGAATCTGCCGAAAACTAAAAACCGATATTTTCAAAACTTCAACTAGGTGCAAGCCCTTAAGATCGCGAAGAAAAAAGAGCGCGAGCCTCGAGCGCCCAATGGATATTGTGCAGGATCAGCGGCGAAAGCAGCACGAGATCGAAGGGAAAAAAATGAAGATCCCTCGTATCCGGTATTCTTCCGGTACACGAGAGAGCCTTCTCACAAATCTCTTCCTCCCCCACCCCCTTCTCTTTTCTGCTCGCGCTTTACTTGCCCCTCGCAAAACGGATCTAATCCGGGTTCTCGTTTGCCTTTATTGTTCACGATGCTCCGAGATCGCGGCGATGTAGAAAATCCCTTCCAGCTCAGCGACTTACCAATTCTGGCTAATTAAGCGACGAGGCGAACAATGGCCGATGTACGATCGTTACAAATTCATTATTCGAGCCTTCCAGATCGCAATTGGCAATGAATGTTTTTTTTATTGTTAGAAAAAAATATGCTTTTCTCTCGAGTCTCTCGTTCGTTCCAGCAACAGCTGGAACTGGATTGTTCCGGCTGTGCGGAATACGGTATTAAGAGAAAAAGACAGAGGGGCGAGAGAGAGAGAGAGAGAGAGAGAGAGAGAGAGAGAGAGAGAGAGAGAGAGAGAGAGAGAGAGAGAGAGAGAGTGAGTGAGTGAGTGAGTGAGTGAGTGAGTGAGTGAGTGAGTGAGTGAGTGAGTGAGTGAGTGAGTGAGTGAGTGAGTGAGTGAGTGAGTGAGTGAGTGAGTGAGTGAGTGAGTGAGTGAGTGAGTGAGTGAGTGAGTGAGTGAGTGAGTGAGTGAGTGAGTGAGTGAGTGAGTGAGTGAGTGAGTGAGTGAGTGAGTGAGTGAGTGAGTGAGTGAGTGAGTGAGTGAGTGAGTGAGTGAGTGAGTGAGTGAGTGAGTGAGTGAGTGAGTGAGTGAGTGAGTGAGTGAGTGAGTGAGTGAGTGAGTGAGTGAGTGAGTGAGTGAGTGAGTGAGTGAGTGAGTGAGTGAGTGAGTGAGTGAGTGAGTGAGTGAGTGAGTGAGTGAGTGAGTGAGTGAGTGAGTGAGTGAGTGAGTGAGTGAGTGAGTGAGTGAGTGAGTGAGTGAGAAAAACCTTCTCCGCTTCTTTCTCTCTCCTGCTCTCTTTATGCTTTCTCCTTTCTCGTTCTTTCGCACTTTTCATTTTCTCTCTCTCTCTCTCTCTCTCTCTCTCTGTCTCTCTCCCTCCCTCTCTAAAGGCATAAAGAGAGCAAGCGACAGCGAGAAAAAGAATGAGATACAGGAGTCGAACCAGGTATCTCAAGGCCTCCCCCCATAGAAGTCCTCCAGAAGATTCTGTGCGCAGAACGCACATATACGTACCAGAAGCGCAAAAAGCAATGGGCATATCGTCGAGAGCGAAGAAAACGACAAGGGATCTATATACCGCAGCGGCAATACATACATATCGATTAGCTGAGAGTCGTAGGGTCGTATCTACCCTGGAAGAGCGCACGGGCTCGACGCCCGACCACGTTGCACCGGTAAATCTCAGGCTTGCGGTTACGAAGGGCACAGAAAAGCCGCGGCTTCGACGAAAAAAGGGATTCGGCGAAGATCCAATTAAAATAACCAGTGGTCAAAGAGAGAAAGAGCGAGAGAAGAAGACGAAGCTTAAAAGAACTATAACGAGCCCGCGTGGCAATGTGCCGCTGTATATATCGTTGGTTAATATATAGATATATTGTATACTTGTCTGTTGAAACGGCGGATGCGCGGTCGAGTGAAGAAACCAGTGGGAAAACAAAGGGCGAGAAAGGGAACGAGAATATAAAGGGCTACACATTAAAAAATAAAAAAATAAAGTCCTTTGCCCCCCTCTCTCTCTCTCTCTCTTTCGTCACTAAACTGACTAGATTTTTTTATTTTTGTTCCCAAGATTATACGTTAATATATATTGGGCAAACTATCAATAAAAAATTAATTCAGTCTAGAGAAAACAAACAGAAAATAAATAATACACGTCGCGCTTTTTCTATTCGTTTTTCTTTGTAGCTGTTATCAGTAGGATGTAAAAAAATGATTTGTCATCTCAACACGTATCGAATTAATTTCCACCGAAAAATTCAGCGATTTGACAAAAGTGATCCTACGAGTAGAAGGGAGGTTGGGTTGTATCTGTCGTTGACGTGTCTACTTGGGAAAATAAGGGCGAATTTCAATATTTTTTTCTGGTGAGGGTATTGGGATGGGGAGGTCGGGATTTTACAAACAGTTAATACGTAGTCTTGCTAAGGTTTAGGTTTTTTTGTTGATGAATGTTTATAAATAATGAAATTATTATTATTTAACGAAAGGACCGACGTTTCTGTGTCGCCAATCTGTACAGGTGCTGGTAAACAGACGAGTGTGAAATGAAAAATGAAAAAAATTGATCTTAGTATAATAATAACACATTTACAAGACTGGACATTGTTTTGAGTTTCGGCGAACTAAAACTTCACAAAAATCGTCATAACTCGTTAAATTTTGGGAATTTTTACAAAATCTTTGCTGCAAATTAAAGGCAATACCCTATGCTATAACACTATGCATTAAAAAACCGTTTTTTTTTCTGAAAGTTCAAGCTTCTGCAGATCCTTTAAGGCGGGACACCACTGTGACGGGCCAAATATTTTTTTCGTCTTTTGGGATTAGAAACAAATTTGGGATTTGGAAAAAAAGTATGTCATTAAGCATACATTGAACCTATTTTCTATAAATTTTTATTTTTTTAAATAAAAAATTATCGACGTTATTGGGGTATAATAGAGCCTCTGTAAAAAAATGTGGTTCATCGGCCGCGTCAATAACGTGACGATAGTTGGTCTGAAAAATAAAAATAAAAAGTTTTGTGATCTATGTACATGTAGTTCTCGTACGCAGCCATTTTCCGAAATTAAATTACGAAATTGCGGGTGTCAAAAAAAAGAATAATTTTGGCGATTTTTTTCTTATATTGGGAGCTTAAAAAATACTAAATTAAAAGAACAGCTACGTACAAGTTATTGCAATGACGGAAATATTGTTTTTTTTTCTTAACTTGAAAATTGGACAATTATAGCGAGAGTTATAATTCCGGCCAGGTTAGAAGAATCGTTTCGAGAAAATCGCGATTGCAAGTTTTACTAAATCCTTTTGTAAATTTTAGTAAATAAAAAGCTTCGGCAAAATTTACTAAATAAAATTACGTAAATCGTCGCGCTACTTGTCCTCATGTCTGTAACTTGGCCAATTTGCAATATTTCAACTCGGACATTTTTTCACATATTCTTGAATATGTATACGTTGAAAAAATGCGAAAAAAAATGTTCACCCGTCACAGTCGTGTCCCCCCTTACTTCGAGATTTCCCGTTGCGAAACTCTCTCACACATATATTTTTTTTCGAACGCACGCGTGCGTCTATTCTCTTCCTATAAAATTCCACCAATCGAAGCCGCTCACCTCGGGGCATCCAATAATTCTTCGGGCTGTCTTTGAAAAAACAACACTGAGATATCGGGGCCCTATACCCTTCTCGCTTTCGCTCCTCCGGGAGTATTATACAGGTATCCAAAGAATTTCTCCTTCGCAAAACATCTGTATACAGGGTGTTAGGAAGGTCGATGCAAAGCCTTAAGGGGGTGATAGGTCACCTCGCTAGGAACATATCTAACCTAGTTTACCTTAGTCCAAACTCTGAGGACTTCGAGTTAACATGGTAAGTATGATTTTTGGAAAATTTCCCAAAATTAGGCACTAACTCGTTCATAATGTTCAAACAGACAATAATTGGTAACGAAAATCTTATTTGCGTCTTAGGCCTTAGGCCACAGTAACGGGTGTAAAATCCTGCGCGAATTTAACAATTTATTTTCGTATGAAAGAATGATTCACTCATAAAATTAATTACACATCTATTTAATATGAATATCAAGCTATTAGAATTTTTTTTTCGATGTACAAAATGGCCGACTACTCGAAACTTCTCGAAACAGCTTTTTCCAATTGGCGTGACAAATAACTTCAACAATTTTCACTCGATTTACTTCAAATTTAAAAGTTATGTTCCTAATTGCATTTCGCAGTGACGTACGCAATTTCTGATTAATCGAAAACTTTTCATTTTATGAGCAGTTTATGAGCAGTTATAACGAAATTGTTCACTGAAAATTCATTTCTTAAGGCGTTACCCCCACTTGTAGCACAAAAAAAGGCCTTTTTCATGAATTTTTTTAAAGAAAACTACAAAACTTTTTTAATTGATCAATATACCATCTTAAAGAACACATCTTGAAGAACTTTCAGTAATTTTTTTATTGAAAAATATTACATTGTTTAGTGGCAAATGGCCGTCAATGAAATAATGTTTTTATATACACGGTTTGCGGTGACCAACATTGCGGCGAAGTGGATCATCTGAAAAAAAAATGCGGATGGATTTAGCCAAATATAAGTATAAACTAGTCTTTAATCGAAGGATTTTAAAAAATATTCATTTTTCACAAAATGGCGGACAGTCAAAGTTAATGGTTCGATTTTAACGAAAAAAACGGCCGTTTTTTGGCTATAAAACGGCCATTTTTTTTTTCGAAAAAAAAAATCGAACGATTAAAGACTACATTTTTATATATTAAATAAGCCTGCAAAATTTCAAGAAGATCGGTTCATTAGTGTTCGAGTAATCTTGGTCACCGACTTCAGAAATGCCATTTTAAGAAAAACGCGTTTAAAGTTTCAGTTTCAGTTTACACGAAGTGTAAAGTTTCAGTTTATCTCAGTCAATTTTGTTCGGATCGACTTGAAATTTTCAGGACATATTCTCAGATACTTATACTTCAAAAAAATGCAATAAAAAAAATCGATTTTTTCAAAATCGCAAGTGGGGGTAACCCCTTAAGTTCAAATACCTACAACTTTTGAATAAAATAATATTTTTTAAATTCCGTACGTACTTCTCTATGTATTCTAATATAGATTGACGAGAATTTTAGTTTTTTGTTCTAGGTAAAAAATTGTGGATGCTAAATATCACGCTGCGGAGCGCCTAAAGAAAGATAACAAAAGAAAATATTAGTAGTCGACAATTTCGTATATCGAAAAAAAATATATATATATTTTCTAACATCTTGATATTCATACTAAATAGATGTATAATTCATTTTATGAGTGAATCACTTTTTCATACGAAAAAAATTGTTAAATTCGCACACGATTTTATACCCGTTACTGTGGCCTAAGGCCTTAATGTGTATTCAATCGACAAACACCAATACAATCATCTGTATTCACACAACTAACTAAATGGGACGTGTTGAATAATTAAAAACTTGTCAAAAAATAAAAATGCCTCTTGTGTTAATGCTATTTTTTAAAAAATAGCATTAAGGCGAAGTAGAAGATGTACCACGTGACATAAGAGTGCGAGAGAGATAGCTAAAATCTTCGAGCAGAGATTTTTCAGAGATGACTAATATTTCGGGCAAAAGAAAATCGTCAAGGTCTGCGTCAGGAAATTCTCCAGGGCCTAATGCTTTTGTTTTTCCTGAAAAAATTTCACCATCCGTAAGAAAACTGAGTTGGAAAATTTGTGAGGTTATGTTGACCTTGTACCTGCCCTTAACATAAGAGGTAAACGAGTTAGGACCTAATTTTGGGAAATTTTCCAAAAATCATACTTACCATGGTAACTCGAAATCCTCAGACTTTGGACTAAGGTAACCTAGGTTAGATATGTTCCTAACGAGGTGACCTATCACCCCCTTAAGGCTTTGCGTCGACCTTCCTAACACCCTGTATATATCCTGGCCGCATCTCGCGCCACAGGTATATATGCCGAGTCGCAGGATTCACCGCTGTTATCGTAACGCACGAGTAAGAGCCTCGGAACATTCATAAAACAGGTTCCATCCGCGATTTATTCACGTTCGAAGTGAAAGAGAGACAGGGAGAGAGAGAGAGAGAGAGAGAGAGAGAGAGAGAGAGAGAGAGAGAGAGGCTCGAATCGAGAGATAACGGAGGGATTGAGTGTGTACTAAGTAATCGAAAATAAATCACAAGTACGCGATAGAAAATTGAACGATCTGCGAGTCCTGAGCGCGGTGTTCGAGCCCCATTACCGTCCTACGGAGAACAAAGAATACGATTTGTTTTCTCTTTAATTCTTAGTTCACGGCGTGGATCTATGGGACCAAGGGATTTTTTTTCTTGAATTTTCCGTTTTAATTTTGGGAAAAATTTTTTTGATTCAAAAACTTTAGACATATTTCTTTCAGATATGTGGTTGAATGTTTGCACCGAAAAGCAGCAGCAGGTTGTGAGCGATTTCCGGATCGAATTTCGCAAAGATCGTTCGAAGGCTTGCGAGGGAATTTGAATTTTGAGAATTTTGTTTTTATGCCGTCGCTATTTTTAAATGAATGTGTATATATATATATATATATATATATATATATATATATATAAATTTATTATATATATATATATATATAT
>CALYCA010000065.1:12500-25000 GCA_944452715.1 Ophion slaviceki | reverse complement strand
CGGCAATAGTCGTGCTAAAAGCTTCTGCTTGTTAAGGATCAACTCGAAAATGGCATAACTCACCGCAGCCTCGGGTCTCTTCGCCACCCCCGCAACGTGTACCGTTCGATTTACCTGTGTATTCTGTGATACATGGTCGAACGAAGGGTTGAGACGAACGAAGAAAATTCATTAGACACGGGCGCACAGTGGTGCACGTCAATTTTGGAAATTGGGGGAAGGTTTTGGGGAGGGAAAAAATGTGTATGGCGATTTGGCGGTTTTTTTTTCAAGCGTTGGCGAACGTTTCTGGTAGGGCAAGATCGGGATCAACCGGGTTTGGGTTAACCCAAAAAAATGGTCGACTTTCATTTTTTTTTATTGAAGTATCACGATCACGCGCTCGGGATTTTACACACAGTTGGTACATAGTTTTGCCATGTTTTTTTTTATTGAAAAATATTGATAAACAATGACTCAATCATTATTTTACGAAAAATTAAATGATGTACTTTTAGTATAATAATGAAACTCAAGTATGACAGTATACTTTCTTTTAAGACGTTACCCCCACTTGTAGCGCAAAAAAAGGCCTTTTTCATGAATTTTTTTAAAGAAAACTACAAAACTTTTTTAATCGATCAATATACCATCTTAAAGAACACATCTTGAAGGACTTTCAGTAATTTTTTTATTGAAAAATATTACATTGTTTAGTGGCAAATGGCCGTCAATGAAATAATGTTTTTATATACACGGTTTGCGGTGACCAACATTGCGGCGAAGTGGATCATCTGAAAAAAAAAATGCGGATGGATTTAGTCAAATATAAGTATAAACTAGTCTTTAATCGAAGGATTTTAAAAAATATTCATTTTTCACAAAATGGCGGACAGTCAAAGTTAATGGTTCGATTTTAACGAAAAAAAAACGGCCGTTTTTGGACTATAAAACGGCCATTTTTTTCGAAAAAAAAATCGAACGATTAAAGACTACATTTTTATGTATTAAATAAGCCTGCAAAATTTCAAGAAGATCGGTTCATTAGTGTTCGAGTAATCTTGGTCACCGACTTCAGAAAATATTTTTTTTGTAAACTTACATAGAGTCATCTATTCCGGGCCCATACAGAAGTATGGGCCCGGATACTTATACTTCAAAAAAATGCAATAAAAAAATCGATTTTTTCAAAATCGCAAGTGGGGGTAACCCCTTAATTGTGAAAATTACAAAAAAGACGAGATATAGAAAAAAAGTTCGATTTGCGACTAACAATCAACATTAATCATTTGTTGTTAACAAATGGATAAACGTGAAGAAAAATTATCCAGTCATACGATAGGAAATGTTATGAACTATGCTCTGTCCGAATTTGAAGTGAATCGGACGAACAGATCTTGAGATACGACTTACCAAAGAAAAAAATTTATCGTAGCGCAGTAGGCGATCTGACCCTTCAGAAAAATCGTCATCACTCGACCAATTTTTGCAATTTTTGCAAAATCTTCCTTGAAAATTAAAGTTACGGGTCTACGCTTTAAACTATATTATTTTTAAAAATCGTGTTGTCCAAATTTTGAATTTGTGCAACCCCCTCATCGTGTCTGATTTTCGGTGTAGTACTCGAACAAAATCTTGTTTATTCGATCAAAGGGCAGATGTATACAGGGTGTCCCAGAACTGAATACGTTCCCGGAAATAGGGTGTTGGGGGTGAAATTCTGAGTCGATTGATATAAGCATGTGAGGGTCTGAGATCAACCCCTGAATTATTATTCATTTTTAAAGGCGGACCAATCAGGTGCGCCCGCATTTAAAAATTGATAATAATTCAGGGGTCGATCTGAGACCCACATATGCTTATATGAATCGAATCAGAATTTCACCCCCAATCCCCCCTCTCAGGGAGCGCATTGAGTACTGGGACACCCTGTATATATACACATACAGGGTGTCCTGTTACGAATCGATAATCCTGCAACTGTCGATAGGTTAGATCATGTCCTAATATATGCTGGAATGTCAGTTTAATAAAAGTCCCACGGCTTTCGCAATAAAAATTCATCAGCTTTTGGTTGTTCGTATGCCATTTTTTCAAAATGTTTTTCAAAATGTTTTTTAAAAAAATAATATAAAGCCCAAAATCCCGAAAACCGTGGGAGTTTTACCAAACTGAATTTTCAGCATCTAGTAGGACATGATCTGACCTATCGACAGTTGCAGGATTATCCATTCGTAACGGGACACCCTGTATACATTTTTTTTCGTAAGGCACGTGGTCCAAGAAAGACTGGAAGCAAAATATGGACAAAAATGAAGAACTCCGAAGATGCACGCGCGTGACGTAACGGCGAATATGCTTTTCGCAGCCGTCTGTATCAGTTGCATCAAAACTTTCCAGGACGAATAAAAGGACGAAGATGTTTCCTTCCCTTTTGCTCGTTGTACCGCTCCTATTATTCGCCTTCAACTTCTTCATCATCTCCGCTTTCCAGCCTACGGGCGCATTCTTCATGTGCTTCGACTCCGTTTTTTTTCGCTCACCTCCCACCCTTTATCTCTCTCTCTCTCTCCCTCTCTCTCTCTCTCTCTCTCTCTCTCTCTCTCTCTCTCTCTCTACCATTCTTCATCAGCCTTATCTTCCACGTAATCCTGTTTCTTCTCTCGCGCGAGCAATGTGAGTGACTCTCAAGCAAAAAGCTCCGTGTAGTCCAGTCTCGCGGACGTCTTCCGCAGATCTCGCTGGGAACTCGCTTGCAGGGAGAGTCACGTCGTGCTGTAATCTACCTCGACAGAGAGAGAGAGAGAGAGAGAGAGAGAGAGAGCCAATATCTCAGTTGCAAACGGACTTAAATATCCTGGCTCTCTCTCTCTCATTCTCATTCTCCTCCAAAGATCGCGTCTGTCCTCCAAAGACAGCCTAGATCCTGGAGACCCTCCAAGCCCGTGTTCTCATGAGTAGATATTTCTGCTTCAGTCAAATGCGTTAAAAATAACCCTCTTTACTATCAAACTGTCGAATTATCATCCTCAAAAACGAAACTTCACAAAAAAAAATACTACATATCGGAAGAACACTTTGGGCTTTGGTCAAAAATGGACAAAACAGGTCTAAAACGTATCTAAATTTTTTTCAGTATTTAAAAATCGGCCCGACTGGATTTTTCGCTTTTTGCAGCTGCAAAAGGGCAAATGACGGGAAATAAATTGGGTATTTTTTTACCCCAGGAGTGAGGTTTTCCACTATGGTAATCTACAATCATAGTCCAGTGAAAGAGACGAAAACCCAGCACTTTTTAGCGTAGAATATGAATTTTTGACTGAAGATAGATGGCTGCATACTGAAAGTAAGCCCAATAAAATGTTGCCCCTCAACTCGCCCCAACCCGAAAAAATGGGGTTTGAAAGCTTAAAAATCACCGTATCTCGATAAGGAATAGCCCGATCAAAAAAGGTTTCGAACAAAAGTTGTTTGAAATAATAAAATTCGTATAAAGTTATCTGATGTCCAACCTTCTATCTTTGAAAATAGCGGCACAAAAACGATTCGAAAATTCGGGGTTGATGCGTGTGGTGCTCTTGTGTCTTTGTGCCGCTATTTTCAAAAATAGGGGATTGTACGTCAGAAAACTTTATACGTATTTTACTATTCCAAACAACTTTTGTTTGAAACATTTTTTAATCAGGCTATCGATTATCGAGATACGGCGATTTTAAAGTTTTCAACCCCTATTTTTCAGGGTTGGGGTGAGTTGAGGCCCAAAATTTTGTTGGGGTTACTTTCAGCATGCAACCATCTACCTTTGGTCAAAAAATCATATTCCACGCTAAAAAGTGCTGGATGTTCGTCTCTTTTACTGGACTATCAAGGATGGTGAGCAAAATTGTGAGTTGAGCTGGAGAACTCCATATGTATCCTAGCGGGTCGTTGGACAAGAAACAAGGGCAAAGGGGAGGGCAAGCGAAAGAAGAAATAGAGAACCCTATAGGACCCACCTCACGATATCTTCCGATCACACGTCCGAAACGTCAGACCCGTGACCTCTCTCACTGCTTTATGTCGGGCTTTCTCGTTTGACCCCCTTTGCTCTCTCTCCCTTCTTCTCTTCGTCCCTCTCGCTCTTTTTCTTGGTGCAGCTAGAGCTGAATCATCCCTGAGCTCTCTCTCTCTCTCTCTCTCTCTCTCTCTCTCTCTCTCTTTCCTCTACTCGCAATTTGAGCCCCCACATCTCTTCGCCAGTAGAGAGAGCCAAAGAGGCTCTCGTACAATTACCAAGTCCACCCAGGCTCGCTCTCCCGGGCTCCCCACATTTCGGCCTCTCTTGCGAAATGAGAAGATGAAGATGGAGATGAAGAAGAAGAAGTAATCTCTCGCAGCGCGTTTCTCTCTCGCAACAAGACTTTAACAAGCTGATCGCTATCGCACACGCGGGCCCGGAAGATACCAAGCTATACGAGTGCCGAGAAAGAGAGACAGCGACAGAGATAGAGAGCGAGAAATGAAGACATGCGCAACAGCCGCACTAGGAGGAACCCTCATACGCCTGCGCTCCATTCATTTCGATGGTTCCGTTTCTTTTTCGAAAAAAAAAGTTCCCAAAAACTCTTCGTGAAGTTTTTGCCCTGCGAAATCTGACATTCCACCTTAAGATCCGACTTTGGGTGGCGCTTAGACGCGGACCGAGTCCAAAGAAATCGAACAGGGGTGTCTGGATTAGCAGAAAGGCGAAGGTGAACGAGATCTGAAAATGGATGAGGGACATCAGCGATGATGGCAGAGATGATCAATTTCCGTTCGCCCTGCAGCACTCTCCCTCTCTCTATTACAATCCCGATAGCAACGTATATTCTCCTTCACGCCGCATACGAGAGCCTCGAACAGAATCCCGATGACTTACAACCCTGTAATATCGAGCCCCCCTACCCCCTTATTGTTAGTCTTGTCGAAGCGTTGTAACGCACCCAGTATGACACGATTTATGAGAATATTTATGTGTATTTATGGGGATGTGGGCTAAGAATGAATGTAAAAGTGGAGGAAAGTTGTTGTTTTTTTTTAGTATCCTCGCGGCAACTCCGACCATCCGTTTAAGCGCAGTACAAGTTTGCGTTGCACCTTTGTTTCATCCCCGATGTATATGTATGTACATATCGATTGCTGGCGAACAACAAAGTAGCGAGAGCTGCTCCGCCGATATCGAAGGATCAGCGAGCTTGATCCCGTGGACTACACACCCTTTTGCTCCATTGTACAACAGGCATTTGTAGATGTATATGAGTATGTGATCAATGCATGCAACACGAGATGCATTTTGATAAATATATACAAAAATATACATATATATGAGGAAAAGTGATTTCGAAGACATTGGACTTCGAAGACAGTCCTCGCAGTAGCCAATGGTCCCCATACTCGACGTTGCGTAAAGCCCAAGGTCTTGAGAATCACCATTGGATTGATGTAAGCATGTGAAGGTAATTTCAAGTCCTGTGCCCCAAAATCAACGATTCGTTCGAACAAAAATCTTTGGGCTGGCCTAAAAAAAGCCTGATGCGCTGATAGCCAACGTTGCATGGATGCAGCGGGTTCGAAATGTCCTTTTTCCATACGTGTATGGGTGTGTACGTGTAAATAATAAATGACGGACCTCTTAGCAAGGACCACACCGCGGGCCAGCTCGATCCACGAATTTATGCTCAAGCTTGGCCCCGTGTATGTTTCATGGACCTGGTAATACGCATAAATAGGTACGAGCCACGTATACGCAAGCTGTATCATGTATGTGGTACGGAGGTCCTGAAAACTTTTTCCTCGGTTATTTTTTTTTCGCCCGAGTGCATCCTCCAGCCACGAGGCAGAGAGGGGACCGTTCGTGGAGGGCTGATCCGCTGGGTTACACGTGTAACTCGTTCGATCGTACCAACACATGCATGCGCTGGGTGCAATAGTGTGTGTGTGTGGCTCGTATTGATATCCAGTTCGGCCACGGAGACGATCGAGACGCGAGGATCGAATGAGAGCATATAGTATCCGATTCCTGTCCCGTTGCCATTCGAACGTCCGGCTGGGGGATTTATCGGCTCCGTTTCTGCGTATGCCTCGCGGAACAAAGTCCCCACGTATGCTCGCGTGTTAAAGAGTGTGCGAGACCATATCGATACTCGTTTGTCTATGGCAGCCTGGATGCGCGAGAAAGGAGTTAGACCTGAATTGTGAGTCGAAGCTTCAGCCGTTTTCACGCCAACTTTGGCTGAATCGACAACATTGGCTGAAGTCGGAAATATCGTGGCGGCTAGGTATTCTAAACCTGTCGGCGCAATTTGGGAAAAACGGACCTGCAGGCAGACAGGGTGAATTGTGGAATTGAAGAAGAAGAACGTTAGATCAGATGGGGAAGGAGCGAATCAGAAGTTTAGAGGAGTAAGATTAGTTTTGTAGCTTGATCATATTGGCGTTCCATTTGGGACTAGGATTCCCGGTCATTGGGGATCCCTTAAACGGCTACTTTGTCCGGTGCTGTGATCATTTTGATCCTGCATTCCGGTAGCGATTTGCGGAGATGCAGTTGACTAATATGCTGATGGATGATGATCACAAAGAATATCCCAATGAATCATGATCACAACTAATACCCTAATGGATGATGATCAAAGCGAATACTCCCTGGATGACGATCATAACGAATAGCCTGATGAATGGTGGCCCAATAGGTGGAGCCCCAATATGTGATGATAACGAAGAACACCCCAATAAAAGTTGATCACCAAGTGTGATCAACATTGAGGTAGAGACCCAATATATGATGATAACGAAGAACATCCCAATAAATGTTGATCACCGAGTGTGATCAACATTGAAGTAGAGACCTAATATATGATAATAACGAAGAACACCCCAATAAATGTTGATCACCAAGTGTGATCAACATTAAGGTAGAGACCCAATATATGATGATAACGAAGAACACCCCAATAAAAGTTGATCACCAAGTGTGATCAACATTAAGGTAGAGACCCAATATATGATGATAACGAAGAACACCCCAATAAAAGTTGATCACCAAGTGTGATCAACATTGAGGTAGAGACCCAATATATGATGATAACGAAGAACACCCCAATAAAAGTTGATCACCAAGTGTGATCAACATTGAGGTAGAGACCCAATATATGATGATAACGAAGAACATCCCAATAAATGTTGATCACCGAGTGTGATCAACATTGAAGTAGAGACCTAATATATGATAATAACGAAGAACACCCCAATAAATGTTGATCACCAAGTGTGATCAACATTAAGGTAGAGACCCAATATATGATGATAACGAAGAACACCCCAATAAAAGTTGATCACCAAGTGTGATCAACATTGAGGTAGAGACCCAATATATGATGATAACGAAGAACACCCCAATAAAAGTTGATCACCAAGTGTGATCAACATTGAGGTAGAGACCCAATATATGATGATAACGAAGAACACCCCAATAAATGTTGATCACCCCAACAGATGATGATCACCAAAAATACCCGAATGGATGACGATCACAACCAATACCCAATAGATAATGAACCCAACGAATATCCGAATGGATGATGATCACTTAAAACACCCCAACATATGATCACAACGAGTACCCCAATGGACGAAAATCACACCTCATCGATAAATTCCATCACAATTGGCATCCGTGACCAAGCGGAGATTCATCCTTGACTTCCAGCAATCGAGCCAGAGATCTCCTAGACTAGGACACAACCACAACAAAAAATCCCACAAGGAAACCGACCGCCTGTGGGCAACATCCATAGTGAACTATGAGCAATCGAAAACAATGACAAGTGTGAAATGACGAGTGAACGGGATGCAAAACGCTGCGAGGGCATACAAAGGAATGTTACACTCAAATCTTGATGCCAGCTTTTGAATTCCTTGCGTAATCGTCGCTCGAGGGATCAAACGATTCCAGAGACTGTTCCACTTTGTCCCACTTTGCTTGTGATACATCGTACCGCTCCGAAAGAGTCAGTGAATTATATGGAGACGGAGCAGAAGGCAGTGATGGGGAATCTTTGTGGGTGGCCGCGCCATGAGAGCTACCGACTTCGCAGCATCGACAGCCGACTCTCTCTCTCTCACACACACACACTACTGTTGGATACGAAATCTCCGGTACCGCAAAAGTGATCGTACAAATACATTCGTGTATACATTTGCTCGGCCGGATAGCAAGAGACAGCCGACAAATGAAATAGACGTGTACCCGCGAATGGAGATCGCGATCTCTCTCTCTCTCTCTCTCTCTATATATATATATATATATATATATATATATATATATATATATATATATATATATATATATATATATATATACTCGAATGACGTGATAGACTGCTCTGTATACACGGACGCGTCGGACTCACTGCCTACGTGCGTGTAATTATCCTGTCAATGCTGTGAATCTCTCACCGAGTGAGGACCTCGTCCAACAGATACGGAATCGGTTACGTACTTCGTCAAGATCCGATGCTCGAGGCTCTCTCTTACTCTTTCTCTCTTTCTCTCTTGGCCTCTGGCCGCTTTGTAAGAACCCTCGATCTTGCTCGATCGATTGAGAAATACAAATACACGTGGATGAAATGTGAGATGTAAATATCCTCTCCAGTCTCCAGACACTTGAGTAAACGAGCGATGACAAGATTCATCATGATTTAAGATATTCACTATCTTCACATTCGATCTCGAGTCGAAAAATACTTATTAGATGCCGTTTTGTTCGTCTTTTTTCTCAAAGCCTCAAGAAAGTCTAATTTCGCATGTAATATGGAGGAGATCAGGATTGAGGTCGAAAAACGCCCTGTTTCAGCCCTGGAATTTCGATCGTCATTTAGACCTGGCAATTAAGTATTCCAATCATTGGATCTACATTCATTTATAGTATACCTTTGAAAAAAAACATTAAAATATTTCTCCATCCCGCTGGTCTCGATGGCGATCCAGCTAGTTTTTCAAAGCAGCTTAGGATTGGTGCAAAAAGAATGGACGGTAGCACAGAATTCAGAAAACCAATTTCTTGATTCAAAGTTTCAACAGCCTGACATCAGCATAAAATTGGAGTGTTCAAGTTTTTTACTAAATTGGAAGAAGGCGGAAATACAAGAAACTGGGTTCAAAAAAGCAATTCGGTAGTCCGGAAGATTATATTTGAATGCTGATGAAATGGAATGCTTGAAAAAATCCAGATCGAAGAATTTTTTGATTAAGGGGTAAGGCCACAGTAGAATTTTCGAAAAATCGATTTTTTTCGCTAAAACGGTGCTTTATCGTCGTAAGAATTATTCGATTTATTACAAGATTTATTTACTATTCGTTACTATTCGATTTAATGCAAGAATTTTTTTTCTCCGCCTTTGAGCGTATAACGTAAGCCCACCTCTGGCACGGCCATAGAGTACCTAAAACTTTTAACGCGTCTTTCTCAAAACAGCTTTTTTCCAATTGGCGTGACAAATAACTTCGACAATTTTCACTCGATTTACTTCAAATTTAAAAGTTATGTTCCTAATTGCATTTCGCAAAGAAGTACGTACGGAAATTCTGATTAATCGAAAACTTTTCATTTTGTGAGCAGTTTTATACGAAATTTTTCACTGAAAATTCATTCAAATACCTACAACTTTTGAATAACACAATATTTTTTATATTCCGATCGTACTTCTCTAGGTATTCTAATGTAGATTGACGAGAATTTTTGTTTTTTGTTCTAGGTAAAAAATTGTGGATGCTAAATGTCACGCCACGGAGCGCCTAAAAAAAGATAAAAGAAAATATTAGCAGTCAGCCATTTTGTGCATCGAAAAAACTATATATATATATTTTCTAACAGCTTGATATTTATACTAAATAGATGTGTAATTAATTTTATGGGTGATTCATTTTTTTCATACGAAAAAAAAATTGTTGAATTCGGACATGATTTTATACCCGTTACTGTGGCCTCACCCCTTAAAGAGTTGAGCAACAAGAAAGGTTTGTTTTGGGCTATTGAGGCTTAAAAGATGACGTCATGGTATTGCAATG
This sequence comes from Ophion slaviceki, assembly GCA_944452715.1. Classification (NCBI taxonomy): domain Eukaryota; kingdom Metazoa; phylum Arthropoda; class Insecta; order Hymenoptera; family Ichneumonidae; genus Ophion; species Ophion slaviceki. The sequence continues at coordinate 14,935 of CALYCA010000065.1, read as the reverse complement.
TGTCGATAAATGGACGGTGAAATGTTTAATAAACAATTATGCATTATATATATATATATATATATATATATATATATATATATCCGTAGAGAGAGCAAGGGTTTATGTATGATAATTTTGCGAGACAAAGCCGTATTGTCGGGGCCCATAAGTTGTATCAGACATTCCCGTTGTTCTTATTTCATACTCTTTTTTATTATTATTATTCATCTCTCGCTCTATGTCGCGAGGGCGGCCTCTATGGCGAGTTCCTCTGTCTCGAAACGCCCACCAGCAAAGTATGTCTAAATATATATACGGCGTACAAATCTGCTCTCGATCTTGTTGCTTCTCCCTCCCTCTCTCACTCTCTCGCAGTCTTCCTCGTCTTGAATTCCCCAGGTGCACGCGTGCTTACTCTTTATACACACGCGTCTCTCCCTCGTAGCTCCACTTATGTACGTATTAAAGCTGAGGATCTTCGAGAGCGCGGCGAACCGTTTTCAGCGCCGTTTTAAAAGTCTCGTAATTTTATGTTATCGTTGAAGCAGGCTCTTTTTCTTCCTCCCGATCCCTCTTCCCCTCTCCCGCCCGCTTTCTTATTGTTGTGGCCCCGGGACATCCTCTTTGCACGAGAGGAGCCGTCACGTCTCTCCTCTGCCCCGGGAGAGCAAACTGCCGCAAACACAGCCACATATTGGTAGATGGAGGACTTGTAATGAAAAGGGCGTATTTCGGATGAGTCGATCATGTTGGTGTGATTCTTTGAGGCGTTACCCCCACTTGTAGCGCAAAAAAAGGCCTTTTTCATGAATTTTTTTAAAGAAAACGCCAAAACTTTTTTAATCGATCAATATACCATCTTAAAGAACACATCTTGAAGAACTTTCAGTAATTTTTTTATTGAAAAATATTACATTGTTTAGTGGCAAATGGCCGTCAATGAAATAATGTTTTTATATACACGGTTTGCGGTGACCAACATTGCGGCGAAGTGGATCATCTGAAAAAAAATGCGGATGGATTTAGTCAAATATAAGTATAAACTAGTCTTTAATCGAAGGATTTGAAAAAATATTCATTTTTCACAAAATGGCGGACAGTCAAAGTTAATGGTTCGATTTTAACGAAAAAAAACGGCCGTTTTTGGCTATAAAACGGCCATTTTTTGTCGAAAAAAAAATCGAACGATTAAAGACTATATTTTTATGTATTAAATAAGCCTGCAAAATTTCAAGAAGATCGGTTCATTAGTGTTCGAGTAATCTTGGTCACCGACTTCAGAAATGCCATTTTGAGAAAAACGCGTTTAAAGCTTCAATTTCAGTTTACACGAAGAAAATATTTTTTTTTGTAAACTTACATATAGTCATCTATTCCGGGCATCGAAAAAAAACTGCACTTCAAATTGCACTTCAAAAAATGCAATAAAAAAATCGATTTTTTCAAAATCGCAAGTGGGGGTAACCCCTTAAGTTTCCGTGCTCTGGACATGAACTTTTAGGCGTATCAATATCCCTGTATACACGTAGGAGTTCGAGGAGTCCTAGGAGGATTGCTATAGAAGTCTTTGACATCCTAGATTTACCTAGATGTCTGTTTGGTTCGTTGAGAGAGTCGAAATCACTGCATCCCAGTCACTGCATACCAAAAATATGTAATCAAAGTACATATCCGGTCCCCTAAAAGGTTGTTACTAAAAACAAGTGTCCCGAAAGGAGCTAGAAGACTTCTGCAGTCCGTTTGACTCGTCGCAGGTGCCTGAAGGAAAGAGTCTGTAAAATCAGGAGTCACTGCATTCGAGAAATCTATGATCAAAGTATAAAATGAAGACCCCTGACAGATGTTACTAAAATAAAGTGTCCAAAAAGTTGCTAGCAGAGTTCTGAAGTCCGTTTGATTCGGTGCCAGTGTCTGCAGGAAAGAATCTGTAACATCAAACATCAATGCATTCGAAAAATCTACAATCAAGATATAAAATGAAGGCCCCTGAAAGATGTTGCCAAAATAATGTGTCCGAAAAGTTACTAGCAGAGTTCTGAAGTCCGTTCGATTCGGTTCCAGTTCCTGCAGGACAGAATCTGTAACATCAAAGATTAATGCATTCGAAAAATCTGTAATTAAGGTGTAAAATGACGGCTCCTGACAGATGTTGCTAAAATAAAGTGTCCGAAAAGTTACTAGCAGACTTCAGAAGTTCGTTCGATTCACCGCAACCACCTGCAGCAAAGAATCTGCAAAATCAAAAGTCTCTAAGTTCGAAAAATCTGTAATCAAGGTATGAAAATGAAGTACCCTCCAAATTGTTTTTAAAATAAAGTATCCTAAAAGAGGCTAGAACGCTTCTTTAATCCGTTTGATTCGTCGCGAGTGCCTGCAGGGAAGAATCTGTAACATCAACAGTGACTGCACCCGAAAAATCTGTACTCATCGCACGAAATAAAATCCCCGATTTC
>CALYCA010000065.1:0-7500 GCA_944452715.1 Ophion slaviceki | reverse complement strand
AGTTCAAATTGATTTTTTGAAAATTTCAAGGACAAAGTCTCCCTTAACGAGACACGGTCCAAGTTCTCATATACACACACACACGCACACGCACGCGCTCACACACACACACACACACACAGATATATATATATATATATATGTATATGGCCACAGCAGGAAAAGTACATCAGGAATGAACTGCATCCTGTATGCACATATAGATGGACAACTATAGATGGAAGAGTAAGGGACAAGCGACACATTTCTCTCCTGGCGTCAATAGCGATCTTATCGCGTGTTGGACTCCTGACGCGCTCTCTTTCTCTCTCTCTCTCTTTCCAACCGAGCTTCGCCTCTGGAAACCTCATCTCACTCACGGCCGTGGATCCTTTTAATTAGTCTCGGCTAAGTACAAGCGTCGGTCGTCGCCATATCCCCTAGGATCAGTTAACGGAGCGGGCGCGAAGTGACGGACTTGGCCCGTGTATGGGCGACTCCACGCCGAATTTCGACCGTCAAAGATTCACAATTTCGTACCCGTGCTCATTGATACATACGTATTTTTTTTATCTTGTTTTAATAAAATATCAAGTAAATTTTACCAACGTAAGAAAATTAAAATTCGCCCGAGCCAAGTGTAATTCCGCGTTGAAAGTTGGATTGAACAGAGCACGTCACGCGTGGAACGTCCTGTAGGTGAATCAGGACGCGTCGTGGTGCCCGCAAGGGTTCCGGGGCCCGTGAAACGCGTCCTTCGTTCCTTCTCGTAACGCAACGTCGATTTGTTGCTCGGCGAACGTCCAACGCCTGTCGCCTCATATACCTGTCCAAATAACTCCCAGAATTTTCGGCATTTTCCGTTATTTCCGTTGGAAAAATAAAAATAAATAGTTAAAACAACGGGACGCTCCGAGAAACTGGCAAGACTGAGAATCCGAGCAGGGACATATTTTTCTCCCGAATTCGACGAGCGTGTGAACTCGAATTCCGGCATCCTTTCGGTCGAAAATTTACAGGGTCCGTGAGACGGCCCGAAGCGAACTTCCGCTTCTTCTTACTTATGATTCCTCGCCGCTCGTCGCAGCACGAATGCATTTGCTCGGGATTCGAAGAGTACGACGTGTCGAAAGTTACGAGGGGAGTTTGCAACTCGAAGTAGTTGAATTGACAACTTAATTGGCATGTTATCGATAAATGTCGGACGACGGAAGGGCGTATAGTACGAATGAAGATTCCAAATCACGATAGTTTTCTTTGCGACGTGATATATATTATATTATATAATATGATACAATATTATATTATATTATATTATATTATATTATATTATATCATATTATATTATATTATATTATATTACATTATATTATATTATATTATATTATATTATATTATATTATATTATATTGTATTATATTATACTATATTACATTATATTGTACGTAATATTAAGTAATACGATACAATATAGTATAATACAATATAAAATTAAATATAATAAAATAGGAGTACAAATGGAAAAATATTGGGAAGATACGACAATTAGCGGAGAGATGAAAGAAACGTGGGCAAGGATGAGATGCGGGAGTGTGGTGAAAAACATGAAAAAGGATTACGCGGACGACAAATTCAGAATGTGCAAGGAAAGAATCGAAAGTTGGAGCCACATTTGCTAGTGCCCCGAAGCGAAGGGAAACATCAATCAGGCAATAGTGGCCGAATTAGAACAATGGTTGGGGAACAACAAGGGGAAGGAAATCAATCAGAAAATAGAGGCGCAACTAAAATTGAAACCGGTAAAACACCTATGTAACTGTGCGAGGCAATTCGAGCGACTAGGAAAATAAGAGAATAGAAAGTAGGTTTAAGCATTCGAATTATATCGAATTTATGTAAACCTATGTAAGTAGGGATGGGAAGGGCAAGTATGTAAACACCCTTTAAGGGTATACACGGAATAAATAATACTACTACTACTATTAAATACAATATTATATCATATTGTATTATATAGATTTATATAATATTATATCATATTACTACTATTAAATACAATATTATATCATATAAATAATACTACTACTACTATTAAATACAATATTATATCATATTGTATTATATTGATTTATATAATATTATATCATATTACATTATATTTCGACGTGAATATATATATATTTAATATTATGTAATATGATACAATATAGTAAAGTATAATGCAATATAATATAATATTATATCACATTATATTAAATTGTATTATATTATATTATATCATACTACATCATAAATGCATTTGCTCTCATGATTCGAAGAGTATGACGTGTCGAAAGTTATGAGGGCAGTTTGCAACTCGAAGTAGTTGAATTGACAACTTAATTGGCATGTTATCGATAAATGTCGGGCGACAGAAGGGAGTATCGTACGAATGAAGATTCTAAATCACGATAGTTTTCTTTCCGACGTGAATATATATAACATTATGTAATATGATACAATATAGTATAATATAATACATTATATTATATTATATTATATTACATTATGTTGTACGTAATATTATGCAATACGATACAATATATTATAATATAATAGAATGTAGTATAATACAATATAACATTATATTGTATTATATTGTATTATATGTACGTATATGTATTATACATACATCGTGGAAAAAAAATAATCATGATTCCGTACATCCCTTCGTACCATACGCTTCTCCGTGGCTCAACATTCATTGATACGTGTTCAACTTCATACTCGATGTGTATATGACCATGGATAGTCATACCGGAAATACGATATGCAATAAAAAGTACCATAAATACGGGAATCAAAGACGCGTACGTGTAAGCCGTGACGTTTGGGTGGACTTTTTTCCTCTTCATACTACGGAGGCGAGGCGAGTTGCAGCAGAGGCAATGAAATCAACGATTTAATAACCGAGAAATTTAACTCCGGAAGTATCGCGTGTGCTCGCACCGAATCGATCCCAAATCCGCTGCAAGTAATTCTCCACTTACGATCAGCGGATTTATGATTCGCCGGACTCGGGCCGCTAGGATTTTGAAAAAATGCTGGTCGATGAAACATGAGATGGGAAAGAATTTGCCATCTCGTTCCACGTAAAAACCAATCAAACCCCAACAGAAAGTTTGACGTGAGAACCAATTAAAGCCAAACAGGAAGTTCCACGTAACAATCAAACGAACACAAACAGAAAGTTTCACGTGAGAACCAATCAAACCCAAACAGGAAGTTCCACGTGAGAACCAATCAAACCCGAACAGGAAGTTCCACGTGACAACCAATCAAACCCAAACAGAATGTTTCACGTCAGAAACAATCAAACCTAATCAGGAAGTTTCACGTGAGAACCAATCAAACACAAACTGGAAGTTTACCGTGAGAACGAAACAAACCCAAACAAACGAGAATTTCCAGGCTAATGGCGACAACCTCATGTCCGCTCGAATTTTTCGTGACCAAAGAGGGAAACGTGAATGCGAGTACCGCGATACAGAACATCCTGCCTCGAGATTTTTTTCTTCATTTCCCTTACTTAGTTCTCAAGTACCAACGTAGATACCGGCACTTTTAAACTTAGGGAAATGAAGGGAAATCACTAATGGAGATGAAGGGAAATTATAGACATATATATATATATATGTATGTATGTATGTATGTATGTATGTATACATATACATATATATATATATACAGGGTGTCCCATTTTAATCTTACACCTGAATTTTCTCGAAAAATATCGCTCGGACGAAATATTGTGTGGAACAAAACTTCTAGGGATTGAAGGGGGACGTTTGAAAAAAATTTATTTGAGGAGCCAAAATTCAAATGGCGGCGTTACAGAGGCTGACATGTTTTTTTCAAACGGAAACATAACTTTTTTTATTGCCAAAAAACTTGTCAGCTGAAAACTAAAAACTTTTGTTGAAAAAATTTTTTGATAAAGTTCATAGTTTTCAAGTGAGAACATCATTTTCAATTATTTCAGATGTATCCAGGATTTGTGTGTGTGTGTGTGTGTGTGTGTGTGTGTGTGTGTGTGTGTGTGTGTGTGTGTTTTTCTACCCATCGTGATCAAAGTTCGTCAAGGATTTAAAGAAACACGTTTTTGGGCCTGAAAATGGCACAAACGCTATTAAAATGGAAAAAAACTATTTTTCATCGATTTTCCTCCAAAATTTTCTCATGAAATATCGTCCAAATTTGAAAACAAAAAAACAAAAAAAAAAACAAAAATTTTCAACAGTGTTCCACACGCACGCACATGCACACACACACACATACACACACACACACACACACACACACACACACACACACACATCCACACACATACACGCACGCGCGCGCCCACACACACACACACACACACACACACACACACACACACACACACACACAAATCCTGGATACATCTGAAATAATTGAAAATGATGTTCTCACTTGAAAACTATGAACTTTATCAAAAAATTTTTTCAACAAAAGTTTTTAGTTTTCAGCTGACAAATTTTTTGGCAATAAAAAAAGTTATGTTTCCGTTTGAAAAAAAACATGTCAGCCTTTGTAACGCCGCCATTTTGAATTTTGGCTCCTCAAATAAATTTTTTTCAAACGTCCCCCTTCAATCCCTAGAAGTTTTGTTCCACACAATATTTCGTCCGAGCAATATTTTTCGAGAAAATTCAGGTGTAAGATTAAAATGGGACACCCTGTATATATATATATATATATATATATATATATATATATATATATATATATATATATATATATATATATATATATATAGTTGCATAGCAACGTTCTACGAAGAATTATCCTTGGAGGCGGAAAAAATTCCGCAGGGACTGAACGAGCGCGCTAATACGCAGGAAATAAATAATATTCAATAAGCGTACCGTAAATACAGGTATTAGACGAATGACGAAGCGATAGGGTGTGGGTAATAAACTCTCTCGCCGTCTCTCTCCCACGAGAGCTCGTTTGGGTCACTGCCGGACCTTAGGAGTCCCATTTTCCTCTTCTTTGATATTTGGTTTCCTGTCACGGAGATTCGCGAACCTCGATCGCTCTACCCACGTGAGTTTCGAACCACTTAGCGACTCCAGGGGGGGGGGAGATAGAGAGCAAGAGAGACCTTTTTTAATCCTTATCTACGCATATCGGTCGCCCATATGCATTGCAAAGTCGGACGTTGAGTTTGGGAATATTAGCGGAGTGAGATCACCGCAGCCCCCAGGATTTCCGAGGCCCCGAGTGGGCCCCTGCGAATTGCAGACGGTAGTTTTCGGCATTTTTCTCTGGCAATTTTTTACCGAGCCCAATGTTTCGGGTGTCGAAATACGTGTTGGTATCGTGGCCAGGTCGAGTATCTCGGGGATTTGCGATTGAGGGGGAGATACATTTGGGCGAGGAAAAAATAGCGCGTTTTCAAGATTTTTTATTTTAACGGAAGATTTCTTCACCATATTTGAGACTTAGGGTATGTTTTGTTACTTCTTTTGGCTGTTACATGGTATTTTGTTTTTTTTTTAATTTTTAAAAATGGCTGAGGTATGGCATGGTCTTCCAATCGGGTTGCCGCGGATGTTGTCAGACGGCGTGACACGTCGCGACGGCGGGATTAATCTGAAAAAAATCCAACGAAGATTTTTCTCTCATTAACACTCATACGCAGAATATGAACCAATAAAAAGTGAGAAATGTTGAAAATCGATGAAATGGTACGCTTTGCAACAAAAAGGTTGAATTTCCCAAAAAAAATTGCTAAATATTACAATAAAAAATTGCTTTTATCTAATTTTCAAAAACATTTAGGTTCATATTTGAGACAATGAGGTTAGAAAGATTTATACCAAATTTCATCTGAATCGGTCGATTAGTTTTTTTGCCATACGTCACGCCAGTGTTGGAAATGCAGTTTAGAAGGCCGTGCCATACCTCCGCCATTTTAAAAGATAAATGAACCAAAAAAATACCATGCAACAGCCAGAATTAGTATTAAAACATACCCTAAGTCCCAAAAATAGTGAAGAAAACTTTCCTTTTAAAAAAATCAGAAAAAAATGTTACTCTCCTAAAGGTATCTTAACCCCCCTTAACGCGACCAAAAGTTCTTTTCCGTTACCGTTTCCCACGGTAAACTGATTCGTAATTATGTCGTTTGTAAGACACCGAAATTCGAGTGATGTAGGTCCTTCCCCCGGTGATGAGACGTCATCTGTCAAAATTTCGACTCCCTCCTTCCGGATACTTTTGAGTGCGAAAAAAAACTTTTCACGGATTTCTTAACTCGCGGTATTATCTCCGACGTCGCCTATGCCTCCCTGAGTCAACCTCGTGCTTTTTTTCGCCTCTCTCCGTCATTTCCTCTCCCACTCGCTTCCGAGGCTCTTTATTTGTCATTTTATTTATCTTTGTAGCTGCTGTTCTTTTTTTATTTCTCTGCTTATTTGGTCTTTTGACTTCTTCTCGGACTTATCGCGAAATAACGCAGATATAAAGGGAGCTTGCTCGTGAGAACGAGAAACGTCACGAGATACAATTTGGACGAAGCCAGAATCTTTCTTATATATATATATATATATATATATATATATATATATATATATATATATATACACATACATACATACACACACACACACGCGCACACACACACACACACACACACACACACACACACACACACACACACACACACACACACACACACACACACACACACACACACACACACACAGGGTGTCCCGTTATGAATGAACAATTTTGCAACTGTCGATACGCCAATAGGAATTAATAACTAATTTTGGGAAATTTTCCAAAAATCTTACGATGATAACTCGAAATCCTTAGATTTTGGACTAAGGTAACCTAGGTTAGATATATTCCTAACGAGGTAACCTATCCCCCCTTGAGGCTTTGCATCGACCTTCCTAACACCCTGTATATAGACGAAGCAAAGATCCTTTGGGTTCGCTCATCCTTATTCACACGTGTCGTACGACCAAAAACTTCGATTGTACAATCCTTCATGATATATATGCATGTACGGACCTGTTTTCTCTCTCATTTTCGCAAATTCCGTCGACTCGTTGTTCCAACGCAACTATCAGTAATTCCAATCCGTCGCGCCACGCTGACAACGATTTAAAAGAAAAACAAGCATGAAATCAGCGCGGCGATTTTTTTTCCGACAAAACACGTCTAAAATATGGCTGTGTTCGAGTAATAAAATCGCGGAGACGCGTGTGCCCGGGGGGCTAGGGTCGAGGGATAAAAAATAAATTGAGCAGAAAAATCGAATATCTCGTGACTCGCGACCGCGAAGGTCTCATAAATTTTGTACCTACGTTCGAATTGTCGAAAGACTAATCTCGAGATTTTTTTTCTTCGTATACCACTTAACTATTTTTTATTTTTCGTCGCTTGTTGTTTTTTCGGTTAAATGAATTTTTCGCAACGCGTTGGCACGTCTGTGACATGGAA